>CAUYPO010118561.1:0-16357 GCA_963574435.1 Cheirogaleus major
AGGCTGACGCCACGGCACTCACTCTAGCCTGGGCAACAGAGTGAGACTCTGTCTCAAAAAAAAAAAAAAAAAGAAGTTTCTATTAAAAGGAAGACTAGAGAACAATAACTAGAGGTTACTGCAAGCTAAGGCTTTATCAAAGTTGACACTCTGACCTCAGTGGGCCTTATCTTCCCTGAATCTCATCAGTCTACTGTCTTGACATCACTCAGATTGCTGCACTCCATAGCTCCTCTCTGACCACAGCTTCCTTTATTTCCACTTCTGCTGTTCTCTTTTCTTATTGTACCGGTACCTGCTCTCCACCTTCCCTGTGATCTCTAATCCCTTGACATCTCTGAATGCACCTGGTACAACAATCCTCTGGCCAGTCTCTGGCATCTTACAGTACCTGTTCCCTAGATATTACCTTCCTCCCCTCCATTCTGCATCCAAAGGATCATTCTCTTAACCAGCAAAGGCTCTAAAGGGTAACAAACCAATAATCATAATTGTAATATTACAACTATCAGCTCCAGAGAAATTATCCACTGCAATGGGAATTAACACTGTAAAGAGTTCTTGGTCCTTGAAGGAGACCAAAGCAGGCATATCTTGGACTTCCTTTGTGCCTGAAACCTATGGTACTCTTATTGGATGATATACCCTAGGAATGAATTAAGCAGGTAAAGTAGATTAGATCACAATTTTTTCTACTTATGTCTTATTTCCAAACTTCTGAAGTGTGCTACAAGGAGGGAGTTGGTATGGGGACATAAAGTGGAAACAGCTTCTTAGGTCCTTTAGCAGCAGTCCCCAACCAGTCCCTGGTTTCATGGAAGACAAGTTTTCCACATACCGGAGGTGAGGGGGTCAGGTATGGAGGGGTGTGTGGTATGGAGCTCAGGTGGTGATGCTCAGCCTGTTTCCTAACAGGCCATGGACTAGTATCGGGCCGGGGGGTTGGGGACCACAGCTGTAAGATGATAGATAGTGTACAGGGCTATCATGTTGGTATCCTGTTTCTTCCAAAACCAGAGCTATGAGTAAAAGCTGGCATTGGATAGGGACTTTGAGGCAACACTAGTCTTGCTTGGAAACCCTGATTGTCCTCTACACCTACACTCTGGTGGCACCTGACTAGCCTCAATGAAGCCACTTTACAATCAGCATCTGTGTTGTTTCTGTGGCTGAGGGCCCTTAGGCCTTCATGTATATAGCATAGAGAGCCAGCAGGGGGAGTTGTGGTCCCAGAACCACAGAATTATAACTTCTTAGAAGCTCTGAAGAAATTCAGAGCTTCTAAGAAGTTATGATCTTGCAAAAGGTCTTCCCAGGCTCCATCTGAACCTCCTGTGCAATAAGAATTTAACTTGAGATATGCCAGCGCTTGGTGCCAGACCCCTGGTGTGAGCAGATGAGGAGCTTCTGCATAGCTGTTTAAACTTGAAGGCCATAAGGAGCTCTTGATTTCAAGGAAACGCCTGTTTACTGTACTAATCCAAATCAAGCAACTCTTGAGAAAAGGGAGTGCCTTCTTGACCTCAATCTTTATTGATCTTGGTATCAGTACCTCCAGTGACGTGTCCTGAGGGGCGGGAGAAAATTAACAAAAGTGCCTTACACACAGGGAGAGAAGGAAGCTTGACTGTTGCTGCAGAAAGTCCCCACTGTGGAGGT
Organism: Cheirogaleus major; assembly: GCA_963574435.1. Classification (NCBI taxonomy): domain Eukaryota; kingdom Metazoa; phylum Chordata; class Mammalia; order Primates; family Cheirogaleidae; genus Cheirogaleus; species Cheirogaleus major. Next base: position 1,660 of record CAUYPO010118561.1, read on the forward strand.
GGGGGTAGAGTGTTTGGGCAGCATTAAACAGTGAGTGCCCAGTGAGAAGTACAGTGCCTGGGTGCAGCACTTTGCACCAGCTCTGATTTTACATCAGAAGCACAAGGCTTTGAAGCTGGCCAGTAAGGAACTTGTCAGGCAATTGACTGATGATCTTGATTTGAATAGGAGGCTGCTGTGAAAAGGGATGCAGCTTCTCCACTGTGAACTTCTGAATCATTAGGTTTGAGTCTGCTTTGAGGCACTCAGATAACCCTGGCATTTCCAAACCAGCTTTCCCTTTTGCTTCAGGACATACCTTAACCAAGCCTGCATTATGGAGAAGTGGGACAGTAATGAGGGCACCTCAGCTTTTCACATGCCTGAGTGGATGGTGAGTTCTTTGGTCGCTTTGTTTTTCCTTCTCTTTCTTGATAATGAGAGACAGCCATTTCTGACAGGTGTTAAAGATCACCTCTAAGAAGCTCCTGCCATGATCTGTGGTTGGGAAAACATTTATTACTCTAATTGCTGATTAGTTCCTTTGTGGTGGGTCACCCTGTTTCTTAATTACCAGTGGAGCTAGGGAAGGAATGAGAGCTGCCTGGCCAGAGGCAGCTTATTGCCTGGTTGTCTCTGTGGTGGGCGGGGGCTTTCCTACAGCTGCTGGTGTGCTGTATGGGTAGCATTCTCCTGTGATTGCTTTGCATTTCTATTTTCAAGCTAATGCTTATTTTATCTCTCTGGGAGTAAAGAATAAGCATAATGAAAGTCAGGTATGGTGGTGCACATGTATAGTCCCAGCTACTCAACTATTCAAGGTGATAGGATTGCTTGAGACGAGGAGTACAAGACCAGCTTGGGACATAGCAAGACCCTTTGCTCAAAAAAAAAAAAAAAAAAAAAAAGGAAGGGGAAGAAAAAAAAAACAACTTAGAGAAATGGTGCTCTATCAAGTCTCTAAAGAGATTTAAAACATCTCTCCCCTCCCTGTCCATTTTTTTACTCTAACCAAATCATTTTCCCAACTATTCTCCCTCCCATCAACTATTCTTTATATATATATATATATATTTCTACAAGGCAGAAACTGTAGCCCTCTTGGTATAGTTCTTCAAAATGCCATATTTGACTGATAAATAGTTTTAATATAATGATAATAAGGACATATTTGTTGATAAAAGGTAGCACATAAAACCTAATATTTTGGATCCAATTTCTTTTTTTTTTTTTTTTAGTCAGAGTCTGGCTCTGTTGCCTGGGTTAGAGTGCTGTGGCGTCAGCCTAGCTCACAGCAACCTCAAACTCCTGGGCTCAAGCAATCCTCCTGTCTCAGCCTCCTGAGTAGCTGGGACTACAGGCATGTGCCACCATGCCCGGCTAATTTTTTCTATATATTTTTTTAGTTGGCCAATTAATTTCTTTCTATTTTTAGTAGAGACGGGTCTCGCTCTTGCTCAGGCTGGTTTCGAACTCCTGACCTCGAGCGATCCACCTACCTCGGCCTCCCAGAGTGCTAGGATTACAGGCGTGAGCCACCATGCCCGGCCAATGCTATGTCCAATTTCAACTTTTGATTTAAGAATGGTAATCATCCTTATGCTTCCAACTGGTTTCTTCTAGATTTAGCCTGATTTCTTACAGCCTATACAGGTTTGTATTTTATATAGACATATTTTTTTCCTATGGAAAACTGGTTAGACTCTCTATAATATATTCTAAGTTCTTTTTAGTGTTTGTGGAATTATGGACTTGAAGAAATAAATCTTGATAATGAGATTCAATATATAGTGGGCCTAACAAAGGCCCAACCAAGGAGACTACATTTCAACTCTGGTTGTTACAACTATAATTTATTTTTGTGGCCATTATTGCTGTTGTTCTTGGTGCCATTTCAGAAGATTGTGCTCACTTATTAAAACATTTGATGGAAAGAAATCCTATTCATTTACAAGCTTATTTCAAATAATATAAGTATTGTAGAATTAATGGAAAGGATTCATGTAATAATTCTGTTTGGGTTTTTTAGAATCTCTAACCACTCACTAATAAGAAGGGGGAACAAGAAATTTTTTTTCTTAAGGGAGGACCCACATTAAGGTATTAAACTTTAGTATTTCTATAAAGTAATATTAGAGAAGAATTCTACTAAACATTAGTGTGCCAACTCAGAATCAATAAAAGTTTTTACATAACTCTTACTGCTATAAGTAAGCATCCTCACTGTCCACATGCTTAGCACATCCCCTCAAGAGGAGCTCCTACGAACTTTTACTCATTTACCTTCTTTCTATTTATGTGAATAGGAAAACTGCTCTACAGGAGTTAGTGTGACTGCTGCTTAAGGGATATAACCTAGGGCTTATCAGCTTTTAGAAAACATTTCTTAATAAAGCACAACTCTCCTCTGTTTTTAATATGGTATCTCTCTTATTTAGCAATTTCTTGACCCTTCTCTCTCAAAAACCAGGAAATACCTTTGATCAGTCATTTTTTTTAACAACAATGAGAAGTAAGGAGGGACTTGTCTTTAATAACACAGTTGTCTCATTTGCTATCTTTTCCTTGCCAAAGACCTTTGAGGCTTTCTTTCAGATACCAAGTAAGTCATTAACTTCTGACCTGGTCTGTGAAAGTACTTCATTAAGCTGCCATTGATATCCACTTAGCCAGGAGAGGTAGCCACTGAGCACCCTCTAGTGTATTGCCTATAGATTTCCAGACCTTACTTGTGAAATGTTAATGTGCCTTTTAATCCCCAAGAGAAAAGTCTGGAGCCAGCTCCCAGGTTGGGCAAAAATTTCAAGTTAAGAGAGTTTTAACAAATGTCTGACTGATATTCCAGTTTACATATTAGTATAATGAAATTTCCACTGAGACTATCCCTGCCACCAAAGGAAATAGGAGAAGCCTCTCAAACCTTCTTTCAGGAGAAAAATTTAGCAGAGAAGGTATCTCCATTTTTGTTAATAATCACTAGCAAAAGGGACTTGTGTGCCCCTCAGAAAATAGGACTCAGACCACAGATAGCTGACAGTACTCACATCTCTGATTCTCAGCAGGGAAATAAGCCAGGATGAAGTTTGAAGAACCCCCATCTCAAGAATTGACAAGGTAGAACTTCAAGGTAACATTCCATCAGTCACTGGAAAACTTCTGGAGCCGCTCTTTAGCTGCTTTCATGTGAAGGATTTTCTTAGCCTTGTTCAGGCAGTTTTGCTGCTGAAAGGTTGGGGAACACATTCTTTAAAAGATTGTCTTATTAATGTGTTTTACTTCCCTTGAAAAATCTTTAGTTCTTCATCTTATGTGCATGGCGATTAGCAGTAACCTTTTTTTATGTTTCTACATTTTAATATTTCCTCCTCCTCCCACTCAAGCTCTCTGTAGTGCTTGGTACTTTTCCATAGGAAATCTGGTTGATTGACTTTCGTGAGTACCCAGCCGGCTTGCTACCCAATATTCTTTCAGCTAGAAGTAATCCCTTTCATAAGTAAAGAATTTGTTTGAGCTGCTCATTTGGCTTGGAAGGGGAGAGGTGTCTTGAGGAATATTTGAACTGTATCTGTTAATACTTTGAAGTGAGACAGAAACTTTTATCTGATAAATGGTGGTCGAGATAGCTTGAGTATAACTCTAGGTCAAGATTGGCACTGAAAGCAGAAACCCATTTGAAAAACTGATGAAAATTATGTGTATGTAGTTTTTCCCTCCCTAGGAAAATATACACAAACACAAAATTTTGCATATTCTTTTAGGAGGTTCTAGACATCCATGGATTCTAGGTTAAGAACCTTTGATCCGAAAGAATGGAAATATTAATATTTTAGGCGTGTATATCATTATGTAGTCTTCAAAATCCTCATTATTTTATTTTATTGTCTCAGCACACATTTTAGATAGGCAAAGTGTAGTTATTGTCTCCATTTTACAAATGAGCATTACATAAGTTAAGAAATAGAGATATAGATACATCTTTTGTAGTACTACTTTATGTACTTGAAAGTAATTAATTGGTTTCTCTTTGCCTGATTCTCTTTAGAGTAAATAGGTCTTCTCTTCTCCCCATGGGTCCTGTTTTTCTTAATGCATTAGCCATCTGTAAGAGCCTTAAATTATAGAAATCAGAATTAGACCCAGTTTTCTTTACACCCTGTGTTTGGTATAAAGAAAAGATCACTTCACCCTATTCTCTGAACTTTCAAATAACCATTTCTTAACTGCCTATGAACATGCCTCCATGACTGTAGCCACAGGTAGGGTAGAATGTTTGGCTAAGGAGAGAGTCAAGAGAATCAGGGCTACTTTATTCATGATTGGAGAAATTGTTAGAGTAGTGGTTCTCAAAAGTGTGGTCCCCAGATCAGCAGCATCAGTATCACCTTGGGACTTGTTAGAAATGCAAAATCTTTGGCCCCACCCAGACATAGTAAGTCAAAAACTCTGATTTGTACCCAAATAATATGCTGAAAAAAAACAAAAACAAAAAAACAAAAACTCTGGTAGTAAGACCCAGCAATGTGCTTTAATAAGCCCTTCAGGTGAATTTGATGCAGCTAAATTGTGAGAACTACTCTGTTAGATAAACTTGTTAAGTGGTAAGACTTTTCCTGTCAGTCATAGTATCCTAAAATGTTTTCTGGTTGTATTTGGTATAGATCCGCAACTCCCTTTGGCTCAGGTTTAGTGATTTGCGCCATTGGACTAAGGAGTTCCTTTTCACCTGAGGGAGGAAAATGAGGAACCAGCTTAACACATGCGCACTAGGGTGAACATCCTTGGGAATAGGAATAACAGAAATTTAGAGATTCATCAAGCAAGCAGGCAAAGTGGTCTGTCTCTCTTTGTGAAGTTATGAGTAAGAGAACAAGATTGTCATGGGTGATGGTGAACACCAATATTTGAGTTCAGTTAATCTGTTTCCATTTTTGGTAGTGGCATTGGGCAAAGTTGCCAATTAAAGGGCTGTTAGAGTTCTAACTCTTATATGATCAAGTGTTTCAGAATTATGGCTTGATCAGGGCACCAAGATCATCTGGGATGATGTCATTTCTGAGACCCAATCTAATAAGAAAATAAATTTAAAGAGTAATTTTAAGTTAAGTAAATTTAAAGATAAATTAGGATTAAGTTGGGACTAGTGCACCTAAGATTAGGGCAAGGGGAGTTCTTCGGCCTTCCGATTAATATCTTAAGGTGTGGTATAGCGAAAAGCTTCAGCTCTGACCTAAACACAGGCTCGAATTCCAGTGCCATCACTTACTTGCTGTGAGACCTTGGGTAAACTATTTGTTCTCTCAGAGCTACATTTTTCTGCTTTGTCAAATGAAGATAATGCCTACTTCTTAAGATTCTTGTGACATACACAGGGCTGTGAAGGCTGTGCATATAGTCATGTGATAAATATTAGTTCTCCTCCCCTTCTCTTCCAGAGAAGTCAGTAAACACTATGCAATATGACCTTTTCTCTAGAAATAAAAATCATCTTTAAAAAAGAATCTATATCCTTTCTTGTGCTCAATAGTCTTTTTTTTTTAAGGACGAAGTCAAATCACTTCCCCCCTCAATTTCTGTAGCATTCAGTTCAGAGTAGATTTCCTATTCATTGGGTCCATTTCAGAAATCAGCAAATAAATGTTATTCTTTGCCCTTTTGTTTGAATCTTTATTTGGCATATAATTAGGTTGTTGTGATTCTAGGGACTCTGAGGAGATAAGAAACTCCCCTTTGTAGTCACACCTTCCATGAAACACACATTTTTGTAAAACAAAACAAACTGGGTCACCCAATGCCAAATCAGCAACAATCTTGAGATGAGACTAGAAACCAAGTGTCAAAACCTATATAAAAGATGCATAATTAGACCAAGCATGGTGGCTCACTCCTATAATCCTAGCACTTTGGGAAGCCAAGGCAGGAAGGATCCCGTGAGCCCAGGAGTTTGAGAGCAACCTAGGCAACATAGCGAGATCCCATCTGTACCAAATAAATAAATAAATAAGCAAGCAAGTCAGGCATGGGGGGAGGCTGAGACAGGAGGATCGCTTGAGCCCAGGAGTTGGAGACTGCTGTGAACTACGATGACACCACTGCATTGCACCCCGGGCAACAGAGCAAGAGCTTGTCTTAAAAAAAAAAAAAAAAAAAGAAACCGTACTTTGAATATTCATATAATAATTCTGTTTTTCACTTTCAGTATAGTATTCTGACATAGAATTAGACCTACATATCTAAAGGGATGGCACCAAAAGGGTGATGAAGCTAGGCTTGACCTCAAAAGGACTGGTGAGATGATATGAAGTCAGAGAGCAGGGAAGAGGAGGCTTTAGGGACTTAGGGAGTGAGAGGAGACTGTTAGATACATAGGTTCTTACCTTTATCAACCCTTCCCAAGGCAATCTCACATAAAATATTAAGGGCAAAAATCTAGTGGATGTCATTGCTAATTATGAGGCACAAGTAGGCTTTCAGAAATCACCTAGGAGCGTTGGTGGAGGGGAGGATATGACATTTAGAAAGATGCCTCTCCTAGCTTATGCAGACACTTTTTTTTTTTTTTTTTTTTTTGAGACAGGTTCTTGCTTTGTTGCCTGGGTTAAAATACAGTGGTGCCATGATAGCTCACTGCAACCTCCTCAAACTCCTGGGCTCAAGTGATCCTCCTGCCTCAGCCTCCCAAGTAGCTGTAAATACAAGTGAGTGCCACCACACCTGGCTAATTTTTCTATTTTTTGTAGAGACAGGATCTCACTCTTGCTCAGGCTGGTCTCGAATTCCTGAGCTCATCCCGCCTCAGCCTCCCAGAGTGTTAGGATTACAGGTGTGAGCCACTGTGTAGGGCCAGGCACATTCTTAATTAGCTATCAAAGCTGCAGTTCTTTGCTATTGTTCTTTCACGGTGAATCAGAGCAATGCTTAACAAAGCATGCTGAAGAGACACTGTATTTTCTTCATGAACACACTAGGGAGCTATCTACAACCCATTCAAAATATTCTGCATGCAAATAAGAAGTTTGAACTGGACAAAAATCCACTCTCCTGCCTTTCTCAAAGTGGTGGTATTCGTGGCAATCTTTATAGGGAAATGGTACATGGAAAGAGAAACAAAAACAAACAAAAACAAAACAAAGCTAGAGGCATCACACTACCTGACTTCAAAATATATTTCAAAACTATAGTAACCAAAATAACATGGTACTGGCATAAAGATAGACACAGACCCATGGAACAGAATAGAAAACACAGAAATAAATCCACATACATACAACCAACTGATATTCAACAAAAGTGCAAAGAACACACAATGGAGAAAAGACAGTCTCTTCAATAAATGGTGCTGGGAAATCTGGATATTCACATGCAGAAGAATAAAGCTAGACCTCTATCTCTTACCGTATACAAAAATCGAATCAAAATGGACTGAACACTTAAATGTAAGACCTAAAATGATAAAAATACTAGAAGAAAATACACAGGAAATGCTTCATGACATTTGTCTGGGCAAGGATTTTTTGAATAAGACCCCAAAAACACAGGCAACAAAAGCAAAAATAGACATATGGGATTACATCAACTAAAAAGCTTCTGCACAGCAAAGGAAACAACAGAGTGAAGAAACAGCCTATAGAATGGGAGAAAAATATGTGCAAACTCTGCATCTGCAAGGGGTTAATATCCAGCATATATAAAGAACTCAAAAAACTCAATAGCAAGAAAACAAATAATCCAATTTTTAAAAAGGGCAAAATATCTTAGACATTTTTCAAAAGAAGACACACAAATGGCAAACAGAGACGTGAAAAACTGTTCAACATCAGTAATCATCAGAGAAATGCAAATCAAAACCACAATGAATTGTCACCTCCAATTAGAATGGCTATTATCAAAAAGACAAAAAATAACAAATGATGGCACAACATGGAGAAAGGGAAACTCTTATACACTACTAGTGGCAATGTAAATTAGTATAGCCATTATGGAAAACAGTATGGAGTTTCCTCAAAAAGTTAAAAATAGAACTACCATTTGATCTAGTGATCCCATTATTGAGTATAGATCCAAAGGAAATGAAATCAGTATGTTGAAAAGATATCTTCAGTCCTATGTTTCTTGCAGCAGTGTTCACAATAGCCAAGATAGTGAGTCAACCTAAGTGTCTATCAACAGATGAATGGACAAAGAAAATGTGGTGCATATATACAACGGAATACTATTTGGTCATAAAAAAGAATGAAATCCTGTCATTTATGGCAATATAGAGGAACCTGGAGGACATTATGCTAAGTGAAATAAGCTAGGCACAGAAAGACAAATACCACATGATCTCACTCCTGTGTGGAATCTAAAGAAGTTGATTTTCTAGAAGCAGAGAGTAGAACAGTGGTTATCAGAGGCTAGGGAGGGGAAGGAGGAGAGGGATAGGGAGAGATTGGTCAATGGATACAAAGCTACAGTTAGACAGGAGGAATAAGTTCTAATATTCTATTGCACATTAGGGTGAGTATGGTTAACAATATTGTTTATTTCAAAACAGCTAGAAGAAAGGATTTTGAATGTTCTCACCATAAAGAAATGATAAGTGTATGTGGCGACAGATATGCTAAATACCCTGAACATCACCTTATACCCCATAAATATGTGCACTTTTTATGTGTCAGTTAAAAGAAAAAGGAAACAGAACATCAAGTAATGATAACAGAATAATTATATATTATATACTTGTGATAGAAAACTTTTTTTTTAAATCTACTTACCTCTGAAGTTTTTAACAGAGACATTATTTTATAGATCATAGAAGTTAACATTATTTTCTAAACAGAACAGAATTATGTGTCAAAATCAAATAAAATACAAGATCAATTCTCAAAAAGAGAATAAAATATGGCCAGGCGGGCACGGTGGCTCACGCCTGTAATCCTAGCACTTTGGGAGGCCAAGGTGGGAGGATCACTCAAGGTCAGGAGTTCGAAAACAGCCTGAGCAAGAGCGAGACCCCGTCTCTACTAAAAAAATAGAAAGAAAATTAATTGGCCAACTAAAAATATATATTAAAAATTAGCTGGGCATGGTGGCACATGCCTGTAGTCCCAGCTACTCAGGAGGCTGAGGCATGAGGATCGCTTGAGCCCAGGAGTTTGAGGTTGCTGTGAGCTAGCCTGACGCCACGGTACTCTAGCCCAGGCAACAGAGTGAGACTCTGTCTCAAAAAAAAAAAAAAAGAATAAAATAATAATTAAATTTTACCTCCAAAGAGCCCTGTGAAGTAAATGGAAATGTACTAACATTTCCATTCTACATATCAAGGAACTTAGGCTCAATAACCTCAAAGTCACACAGTCAGGGGTGGTGCCTGGCTCTCAAATCTCAAGCTCTGGACTCCAGCTAGACACTGGGAATGGGGCAGGGAAGAATACAAAGTAGCCCAGCATTGTTCTGTCTCTGAATGGCCCAAACAAGAGAGTGATGTCCCCTTCTGGGGAAATAAGATACTGTTCTTCGTGGAGGCAAGAGAAGGAGATTCCCCAAGATTTTCCAAAAGGCCTTAAACAAAGGTTCAAAACAAGGAGTACTTTTACAAATTAATTCATCATGTAACTAAGAAAATTCCACAGCACTCAGAGAATGGAGCTAAGAGCAGGCAACTCAGAGTAAGCACAAACACTGTTACCCTTGCTCTCTGCTAGCCTCCATCCCACCCCACATCCTGATGTTCAGCCTGCTTTCTCAGGACCCTGCAAACAGAAATGCTCAAGTCCCTTCCCCTACATAGAAGGACCTGGTTGAATTCCATGACCTTTAAGATAGCTGCCAGCATCAAAATGCTCTTATTGCCCAGAAGAGGAATGAGCTTTTTCTTTCTTTCTTTCCTTTCTTCCTTCCTTCCCTCCCTCCCTCCCTCCCTCCCTCCCTTCCTTCCGTCCTTCCTTCCTTGATTCCACTTATCTTATTTGTTCTTCAACATGTGTGCACACAGTTTCCTGTGCTGACCCCTCCTTTCCTGCCCTCAGCCTGCTGGAATGCCTTTCACTCTTCTCTCCAGCCACCCACATTTCACTCTTCCTTCCAGAGCAACTCAAATGTCCCTTCATCTGTGCCTCCTGCTCCTTTAGCCTGCAAGATTTCTCTTTCTTTCAAAAATATTCTGTGTATTTTCTCTCTGACTCCCTGGAGTACAGGGGCAGTTTTATGCTTGTCACCTCCCTTGTTCTGCCCTTGTGCCTGATAGCTTGCTGGACTCTAGCCAAACGCTCTGGTGCTGTCACCAGTTAATGAGGACAGGGACCATGCCCCTTCCATCCACTGCCAGCACCAGCAGAGGGGTGGCTCATGGGAGTGTTCAATCACTATGTGTTTGATTTGACAGTCACAAAACATTGCTTGTGAATCTAGACACCTAACATCTCACTTACTGCTTCCTTTAGAGCCCTGTTAGTACAAGTCCTCTGGGCTGGAAAGCTCATGGCCAGGAGGTCCTGCTATATTATTCACAGCTAGACCCCAATATTGTTACAAGCTGGTCTAGTACTCACAGCCAGGCCATTTTGTTCTCCTGTTGGACAGAGACCTTCTCAAGGAATAACAACCTCCGACAAGGTTATTCTGACATCACAATAAAATGAAATACAACAAGGCCACCTCATAGTTTTGTCTAAGCACAGACAAAAATAAGATCACTCTGCCACCACAAAATGCCCCATCAAAGAATTGCTCTGCTCTCCTGCTTCCTTAGATCCACTCTCAAATCATCTAACCTAAGCCTAAATCCTATAATAGGATCTAACATCCTCTTACTGAGACACTTTGCTGCAACAAGTATTAATAATAAAGCCAGCTTATTTCACTACAAGTTTGTTCCTGCTGGTCTCTGGACGAAATGTGTTGATAACTGTAGGCAGCCACTTTACTTTCATCGATATCCACAAACATCTTAGGGGTATGTATTATTATTACCAATTTATACCCAGGGAAACTCTGGCTGAAAGAGATCAAGTGATTTAGCTGAAATCATACAAAGGGACTTCTAGATGTAACCGTGGTCACCTAATAATGTAAGGGTCAGTCAACCACATGTCTACAGTATTATTCTGCATACATTTTTGTGTGCATACAAGATATTTTACAAAAATTTAAGTAAATACAATGAACTGAAAACAAAGTCCCAAAAAGATGCAGGTGGTACCTAGGTGGGCAGATGACTCAGACCTTTTCCAACTCCCAGATGAACAGATGGAACAAGCAACAAGCAGGAGCCAGACTACGACAGGGTGCAAAATTTAAGGACACCAAAACTCTCGCTAATCAAGGTTAATATTAATCGAAACATTTTAAGGCAATTCACATTTAAATCAATTTCACATGCTAATTATATTTAAGGCAATTTTTTAAAATAGCAAATCAGCAAACTAGGGCCCAAAGCTGGCACCTATTTGGTAAATAAAGTTTCACTGTAAGTTCCAATAAGTATCTGTCTACTCAAAAAACAACCTCCAGCGTCCGCAATACCAAGTGGCATTGTGGGTGTCCATCGCCAGAAGACACTAAACAAACTAAAAAAAGACTGGCTCCAAATAGGCTGAGAGATGAACGGGAGATCATTTCGCCGCAGCCTGCCCGGGGTCTCGGAGACCGAGCAGACGCCGATGGAAAGAACCCCGCAGCCCGGCCGTGCCGCCCCTCTCCCAGCAGCCACGTTCTACCCGGCTAACGGGGTCCTGTCGCTTTAAATCCGGGCGGCTGGCGGCCCCGGGGCAGGCCGTTGCCCAGGGAGACGGACGCGCAACCGCAGCGCACGCCCGCAGCTCCCGGCCGGTCGCGACTGCCCGGGCGCCGGCCTGGGTCCCGCTTCTTCCCGCCAGCCATGGCCGACTTGCACTCGCATCGTCGCAGCTCCACAGAGCCGGAGGGGAAAGAGGAGGGCCTGAAGGAGCTGGAGGAAGGGTTAGAGATGGAGGAGGTGGAGGAGGAGGAAGAAGAGGAGGAGGAGGAAGAAGATGATGAGGAAGAGAAAAACGAGGAGGTGGCGGTGGAAGAGTCGGGGATGTCGAATGACCCCGAGTCATTTTATGAGTACTTCTGGAAGGTCATGGACCTAGATGACAGCAACGAGGACGGGTCGATAGGGTTCCGGCCCCGCTTGGCCAGCGTCATCAGCCCCAGCCTGACCCCGACGCCGCCGATGTCCAGCTACACAGACAGCCTTTCGAGCACCCTGACGTCGAGCACCGAGACGACGACGACGAGCACCCAGACGCTGAGCACCCAGACCCAGACCCAGACCCTGACCCTGGGGGAGAGCCCACCCTCGAGCACCTCCTCCCATAAAAGTACCGCCCCCGGGCCCACCTCTTCTCCAAGTTGGGGCTTTTCTGTCCCTAGGGGGCAGCTGGTCTCCCTGCTCCCGAGCCTTCGTCTACCTGGGTGTCTAATTTCTAAATGCACGCACCACTCCACACACCTGCAGTCTATGTCACTCTCTTCTGTCAAGGGCACTGAACTCTTGGCTGAGCTGTTGTGATGATTCCCAATTTAGGATATAGGTGAAACCCTTAGTAAAAGGTGAAACTTGGGCAGTGCTGTATGGACTGTAGCGGGTTGTTTGTTTGTTTGTTTAGACAGGGTCTCGTTCTGTCTGGCTGGGTAGAGTCCTGTGCTCTAGCAATCCTCCGGCCACGGCCTCCCAGAGTTCTAGGATTATAGCCATGAGCCACCACGCCTGGCAAAGTGTTCATTTTTATAACACTCCTGTGTGCATTCATGAAGATGTTCTCTCTCCTCTCTCTCTCTCTCTCTCTCTCTCTCACACACACACACACACACACACACACACGCTCTTGTTACTCCTGGAGAAGAAGTGTCTGAAGGGTGCTATGCTACTAAACTCCCTTGTGTGTGTTTAACTTTTGGTGCTGAAACCACTCCAATCACTTCCTTTAAAAGACAGGCAGAGCAGTTATTTAGAGAAGGTTTCTCAAGCTTCCAGTATTAACATTTAGGTCTGGATAATTCTTTGTTGGGGAGACTATCCTGTACATTATAGCATGATTAGCAGCATCCCTGCCCTCTATCTCTGGCTGTGCTAGTAGCACACACCTTTGTGATGATCAAAAATGTCTCCAGACATTGCCAGTTATCACTGGGCAGCAAAATTGCCCTTCTGAGAACCAATGGTATAGAGAGAGCGGCTTATTTTTAAATATTTCATTCAACAGGTTTTCCTAAAATATTTCAGACATTTAGGCAAGACATGTCTGAAATAAATTTAGATAGGTAAGAAAATGTTTTTGATTTTCATATTATTATTTTTTGAATTTGATAATGTTTGCCTTTTGGATAAACATGTTAGAAAGTAAAGCAAAATAATCTAGGGCATTTACAACTTATCTATTCAAAAGGTTTTTTAAAAAATCTATACTGGTAGATGCTTTGAAAGAGATGAAGACAAGTTCTCTGCCTATCTCCAGCTTATTCTAGCTGTAGAAATGACATGCCTACTTATCAATGTTACATAAAAAATAATACATACATGCCATGTGCACAATAGTAAGTAAGTGCTATGAAAGTTTAAAATATAGGCCTCTGTTGGCTAAATGCAAGAGTGACCAAGAATACCTTTGTGGAAGAAAGTGGAAGTTCTGGCCTTTTTTTCCTCTCTTCTTTTTCTTGTTATTGCTATTAGTCTTCAGTCCTTTAACTATAATAGGAAGATACCCGAGAAACATCTTTTGGAACAACTTTGTAAATCTTCCCTGAAATCTCACATCAAACCTGAATCCAGAATCTTTTTTTTTTTTTGAGACAGAGTCTCCCTCTGTTGCCCGGACTAGAGTGCCTGTGGTGTCATCATAGCTCACGGCAACCTCAAACTCCTGGGCTCAAGTGATCCTCCTGCCTCAGCCTCCCAAGTAGCTGGGACTATAGGCGCAGGCCACCACACCCGGCTCATTTTTTCTATTTTAGTAGAGACAGGGGTCTCGCTCTTGCTCAGGCTGGTCTTGAACTCCTAACCTCAAGTGATCCTCCAGCCCCGGCCTCCCAGAGTACTAGGGTTATAGGCGTGAGCCACTGCGCCCAGCCAGCAATCTTGAATTACTGTTTACCCTAACTTTACTTTTATAAGCAACTTTTAATTCTTTTTTTTTTTTTTTGAGATAGAGTCTCACTCTGTTGCCCTGGCGAGAGTGCGGTCGCGTCAGCCTAGCTCACAGCAACCTCAAACTGCTGCGCTCAAGCAATCCTTCTGTCTCAGCCTCCCGAGTAGCTGGGACTACAGGCATGTGCCACCATGTCCGGCTAATTTTTTATATATATTTTTAGTTGGCCGATTAATTTCTTTCTGTTTTTAGTAGAGACGGGGTCTCGCTCTTGATCAGGCTGGTCTCGAACTCCTGACCTTGAGCGATCGTCCCCGCCTCGGCCTCCCAGAGTGCTAGGATTACAGGTGTGAGCCACTGCGCCCGGCCTTAAATTCTTAAGTATAAAGAAAATTGTTCTGTCCCACTTACATATTTTTGTTTATCCTTTTAATTCAACTTTTTTTTTTTTTTTTCTGAGACAGAGTCTCACTCTGTTGCCTTGGCTAGAGTGCCGTGGCGTCAGCCTCGCTCACAGCAACCTCAAACTCCTGGGCTCGAGCAATCCTCCTGCCTCAGCCTCCCAAGTAGCTGGGACTACAGGCATGCGCCACCATGCCCGGCTCATTTTTTCTATATATTTTTAGTTG
>CAUYPO010118563.1:0-18323 GCA_963574435.1 Cheirogaleus major
GCACGCACAGTGGAATCACAGCCTCTGTGTGACAATATTTGCTTCACTGGTGCCCTGGGGAGCTCCAAGTCCCCAGCATGGCAGGGGCTTTTTCTCTATGTTGTTACCCTCATGAGCAGCTTCTTTTGCCCACTGAGAGAGCTCTGGTTTGAGTTGAGACAGGTGCACTGGGAGAAAACCCAGGGAGACCCAAGACCTTCAAGCTTTTACTATGGCCAAGAACAGGGAGGGGAGAGGATACGTGCGCGCAGCTCCATCTGCCCGCTGCACTGAGCTCGTGGGCCTTTGTGTGTCGCCTCTGAGATCTTTGAGAAGGACAGCAGGGTCCATACCTCGTCTTTCATCTCTGCCCCCTGTACCTGGGCCGTGTGAAGGTGCTCAGTTTACAGAACGGAGGAGAGGAGGCAGGGGCTAGCTCTCCTGTGCTAAGTGTGTTGGGTGTCACGAGTGGGGCTGGAGGGTGGTGAGGGATAGAGGGCAGAGGGGCCTGTGCCTCTGAGACCCATTCGTCCTCAGCAACTCAAGGCGGACCCAGCTGGCTGAAATTCGGGTGTTGACTCTTGCCAAATACCTTAAGAGGAACAAACACTTGACAGCTTTGTGAAGTTCCTCAGAGTGGCATCAAGGTTTTCCTAAGGATTTAGCCTGTCGTGAGTGTGTAACGCCTAAGAAAACTCTGCTTTTGAGAGTGATATCCCAGAAAAGCCAGATAATACAGGGAGATGAACTCCTGTCTGCAGGAGCCCAGTAAATACAATGTCCTCTTGCGTCACATAGATTCTCCTATTGTCTTTATATTGTGCCAATACGTTCCCTTTGGCATGATTTCTATATGTCAAACCCACCATCCTACAGTATTGCAATTATTCCACAGGTTTTATCTTAGTAACTTAAACTGATGTAGCCAACCAACCTATAAAGGAGCCACAAAAGCTTTGAGTTTTGTTTGGCCTTCATATTGTCTTCCCAGAAATACCATGAAATAATACCATGACCTAAATTCCCCTATAAGAAGTGCAGGGGGTCCGGCAGCTGGAGGGCAGCTCTACCCTCAAGAGCATCAGAACTTGACTGGACCCCTGTCGAGTGGAGGAGGAGGTGAGAGGAACAAGAGGGGCTCTATGGCTGCTGGCACACAGCCCAGGAGAGGACACAACTGTAGAACACTCCAGAACCTTCCATAGATCCCTTCTCTCTGCTGCCTCAAGTCCAAGCCCTTCACCCCAGCTCTCCATCTGCTCCACCTTTGACCCACTTTCCTCCCACACCCATCCTCTGGCAGGGGTGTGTCCATTCCTGCTTCCCCATCTGTGCTCATAGGATGTCCAGTGCCCGGAGTGCTCTCCCATCTTTCCTCTGCATGTCTGCTCTCTGCCTATTTCTCACTGCCTAGTTGAAGTCTCATCACTTACAGGACTATCCCAACCCTCAGTGGTCTGTCTTCTTGTAAAAACAGTAATTACTATATTGAGCATGCAGGGTGTACCGGGTAATTTACACACATGATTGATCGATCATCCTTGCAATGCCTTTTCAGGTAGGTAATGTGAGGAAATTAAGGTCCCTAGAAGTTTTAAGTGATTTGCAAGAAACCATGCAAGTAAAAAGTGGCTGAGCCCAGATTCCCGTCAGGTCTCTCTGGCTCTAGCTGTTCCCACTCCTCTACGCTGTTCCATGGCACAGGCTTCAGTGCTTCATATTCAAGCAGCTGTGCCTGCCTGGAGAGAGAAGAAATAGAATTTGAGCCTCTCAGAGCACTAAATGCTCTTAAGTCATAGGCACACATTGTGCTGGGGTAGACAAATGGGTATGGGGGTAGGTTCTGGAAATGAAAGTCCCTTGTGATGGAATGGGGGTTTTCTACTCTCCATACACTGTTTCCATCCCTTCCGCCTTGGGACCTGGTACACTCTATGAAAATGGCATTTTGGTAACACAACTGAAGGAATTTGATAATTAGAGCTCTTAGCAAAATGATGCTCAGGTTGTCTTGTAAATGTTCTAGCTCTAGGATCTAAAGGACCCATCAGAGGTTAGGGAGCGGTTCCACTCAGAATGGAACGAGATGGAAATGAAAGTCTGACATCAATCATCAGAGGTTAGGGAGCGGCTACAGACCCAAGGATTACGGGACAGAGGTTAAAGAAAATCAATAGATAGGAATGATTTGGTTTCCCCATGATAGAGACAGAGGTAGCCCGTGGGGCCACCCCAAGGGCCATGATCAAGGACTTGCTGAGCCCTGGCAGACCCCAGTGGTCCACGGAGGAATAGGGGCAGGTGGCAGGTGGCAGAGGCAGGGGAGCCACTCCTGAGTCCCCACTCTGGTGAAAGCTCTACTTGAAAGGAAGGGTTGTTCGTTTGAGCTGTTTTGTATATTCTAATAGGTGTTGGGAAAAATTATCCAAGACTTGAAAATGGGTTGCAGAAATCACTGGGTGTCCTCTGAGTGGGCACTGCCTGTTGCTGAGTGAACCTTCCAGGGATTCTCTGACTCAACAGGGGTATGGACCTTTGATTATCTGTTGACTCTAATTAACAGCTCTGTAGGGGTAGAAATTAAGTGCTCAAAAATTTATAGATGCAAATGATTCTCATCATAGAAATCAAATCAATTTTGTCCAGTAGAAATACAGTTATACCTACTCTGTTGATAAAAATGGTCTCAAATATTATATGTTGTTGTGTTATAGAATATTAACCAGTTTTGCAAATAATTTGCAAATTCACTTCAGATTTCTGATTCCATTTGTGTGTGTGTATGTGTGTGTGTATTCCTGTTCTTTAAATTCTCTTTCGAATCAGCTTTAACTGATTCTTTCATTTAATGAGTTAAATAAATTCTTTGACATGTTCATTTTGTATTTGTGTGAGAGTCGGTGTGATTGGCTATCTGAGGGTGTTTAATAATGACTTCTGGTAATGGTATAGTCCTGAGCTTACAGTGGGTACTAAGAGTGACAGGGCCTCTTATTTTTCTCTTTCAGCTGCCATACCTCAATGTCTATGGGAATCACCAGGACATGCTTACACCTGGAGTACCTTCTCAACACATTTTTAGTCCTTTTCCCCTTCTCAAACTATCTGTGGTAAGAACCAGTATTTTTCTTTCCAATCCACTTTAGAACAATATTTGTGTCAAATATAGTAAAAGTGAATTACTAGAAAAGAACCATGTGCTCAAATGTTGCAGCAATGTCCAATTGTTATAAAAGTTGCTAAATGCTTACTCTGAATTTGTACTTACCTCATGGCTACAGACAGTTTGGGGGCTGGCACTAGTCTATGGTCCATATTTTGAGTAAGTACTCCTTTACCTAAAGGGCAGAAAAGACTTTAATTCCCTGGGCCAACATGTCCTACAAAATCCCACCAGACCAAGTGGGCTTGGCCATGTAAAGTTCCCTTCTGAGGTTGGGCAGTACAGAGTATGTATGAGAGGGACAGGGGTTGAATCTCCAAATGTTTCATATTTACCCTGCCAACTCCTGTCTTCCAAATCCAGTTTCTTGTCTTTAATTCGTCTGTTCTCTGTATTGAGTAGAATACAGGTCTAGTTCCTGTAACAAAGACCAAGTTAAGAATGGCTTGAACAAGGTAGGAGTTTCCTTGTCTCTAACAGTCTGAGCATGAACAGTCCATGGCTACTAGACAACTTTGTAGCATTGTAAACCCTGAGTCCTGTCTTCTTGGTCTGACATCCTCAACACACAGCTTTGCTTCTGAGGTGAAGGAGGCACCCCAGCTCTCCCATTATGACATCCACAGTCTAGCAGGGGGAAGGGGATGAAAGGGGAAGAGGAGACCAGCTCCTCTGCCCAGGGACATGACCCAGAAGCTGCACATACAACTTCTGCTCCCACCCAATTGGCCAAAGCCTAGTCACATGGCAACACTGATGTATGACGGAACTGGGAAATGTAGTCTTTATTCTGGGCACCCAAGTGCCCAGCTAAAATTCAGAGATCTGTTACTAAAGGAAGAAAAGAGATGGATGTTGGGCGACAACTGGTGATCTCTGCCACCATCTTCTTAAAGTTCCTGAGTCAGAAGCCTCTGTTCCCCCTTAGTAGCTCCCCTCCCAGCAAAGGGAGGAGATTCTGCACCTTAGCACCTTGTTCCTTGCAGAGCTTGGGCCAGAGGCTCAGGGAGGCTTTCTTCTGCTTCTTATGCATACCCTCAAGGGGTGGATTGTGCTCCACTCTTATTAGGGCGAACGTAGATTCTCCAATTCCAGTTCAATCTCTCTCTTAGAAAGACAGATATGGCTATTTTCCTCACCAGAAAAACTAAACCTACCTAATCAAGGCAAGTCTTTAAAGATTGAAAGGTGACTCAGTACACTGTCACGTGGTGGGAAGGCTGTTTCTCACCTTAGCATGCTTTGGCTTTGCCTGTCTGGAAACAATAGACCTTGTTCTTCCTTCCAGAGTGCTGGTCTCTTTCTCGTCCCGCCTGAGCCTGCTTGCATTACTCTCCCTTTGCAATCAGGAGGCAGGACACCAACCCCTCGTTCCATTTTTATTTTTTTAATTCCAAGAAATGAAGGTGTGATCGTGATGCTGATAATAATATTAATAACTGAAATTGATTGAGGTTTCTCAAGCACCAGGTGTTCCTCTAAGTCCTTTACCTGGTTACTTTATTTAATCCTCATAAGAACCCTTTGAGCCTGGCGGTATTATTATTGTTTTCAATTTACAGATGAGAAAACCGAAACTTAAGAAGATTTAATTAACTTGCCCAAGATCATATGGAACTAAGCTCCCTGGTTTCCATTCAAAAGAACATTTATATTTTTGTGTTATTTTTAAATGAACCATTACTGGGAATTTTTCTAATTATCAATTTGCACAGCAAAAAAGAATAAAGAAAAAAATAAAAATCACTGATTGTACAATTTTCACAAAGTCCGCCACTGCAAACCTGTTGCTGTATTTCCTCCTAGTCTTTTCCCTCTGTGGGTCCATCTCTCTTCATATGTATCCCTGGTTTTGCTTTAATATCTAAAAACCTTGCTCTCCACAGAAATGCACCTTTCAGCTTGTAGGCACACTGTGTTCCCTCGCTTTTAATGCGGCTTCATCAAAACCTCCAGCCTGGACAGGACCTTCAGAAATCGCTCAGGCTGGAAGTAACTCTACAGGATGTGGCCCTTGTCACGTAATGTTCACACAGGAAAATGCTGGGGGAAGTTTTTCTGGCAATGGTAATAATGCTTGGATGTTTTAAAGATGTCATCTGTGCTCCTTAAGGCGTAACTCAAATCCTCCCTGACGACTGCAGCGTGTACCCCAGGGCTGCAAGGGAGATGGGGCATGTGGCTTTGGTCTCGCCTAAAGACCCCAGCAATCGATAAGAAATTCCCTCGGAGGAGATCCCAGGTTTTTTTAGGCAGGAACCAAGAAATTGAATCACGTGATGACATCTGATAATTTTTTTAAAAATGAAACACACACGAAACAATAAAATTCTAGGAACTACGCATCACCAGGCAGTAACTTTCCCCTACTGTGCATAGTGTCAGAACCCACTGACTTAGAGCATGGAAAACAAAACTGATAGGCGAAAGATGCTTGTTCTCTCTAAAGTCCATTTAACCTGGAAATGTTTACTCAAATTGTTTAGGCAGAGTTGGAGTAAGCATCTTGTGACCATTCTCATTTGGGTACATTCTGCTAGGTTTTTTTTTGTGGCAGCGGGGAGCAAGAAATATTCCCAGGATGCCAGAGAGAACAAGATGAAGCATTGCCAAGGTTTCTTTTCCCTCTGAAAGACTCTATCATCCATTATTTAATGCTCACTCTTCTCTCCTCTGAGCTCTTTTTAACATTTATTATCGATCCTAAGCAAAAGATGCTTTGTCACGTGAGTCATCTTTGAGTGAGTTGGTGGCGTGTCCTTGGTACTCACATGTGCGCTCATGGTGGCCTTCCTTATTCTACTTGGGGTCACCCTCATGGCCAAGCAAAGTATCCAGCACACAGTGGCTGCTCAAGAGAGATTTTATTTGTTTCTGCACTAAACTGCAGGGAAAGAATTTCTGAATCTCTGCATTCCTAAGAGCTTCCTAGACGGCTTCTGGGTGCCTTCCTTTCCCATCGAACTCATTCCATCCCCACAATTCACGGTGAGGCGCCATTAGCCCTGTTACTAAGCAGGAAGCTGAAAGGCAGAGAGGTAAAGGGATCTGCCAAACGTCCCTCAGAGAGCAAGTGGCAAGACCAGGGCTGGCAGCAAGATTTTCGGACCCTGATTCTGGCGTTCTTGCCCTGCTATGACAGCTGTTCCCACTCGGCCACAATTACTGGGCTGTGGGAAAACCTGTAGCAATGCGGGGAGGGCAAAAGGGGCACTCGAGCCTGTGTCTGCGCTCACGGTGCGAGGCCGGATGGCTCCAAGTGCGCTGCTTGGCAGCCTCAGGCTCCTCATTTTTTCTGTCCAGATTCTTTCATTCCTTTCTCCCTGCCCTCCCCAGTGAATACAGAAACGACCCCAGGAATAAAATGCAAGAGCTCAACCAACATAAAGCAAAGGTTAGAAATTGAACGCCACCCCTCCCGAAGCCAGGAAATTCCAGAGACGTGGTTCTCATGGCAAGGGGACTTCAAGTTACATATTTTGCAGTCTGGCTAACTGGTTGTGCTTTTCAGCGTAAGGCTTAAGACAGGGTCTGCCTGTGCCACGAGGGTGCCTCCGGGCTCTCAGACCCATATTAGATTGCACACAGGCTGTACTGTGGATTAGCTGTGAGATTTGCAAATGTATAGTTTACAATGTGGTAAGAGCCTCGTGGCCCAGGAGTTCGAGTGAACTCTGAGAGCGTTTACTGTGTCGTTGCTGGTTGCTGGTTGCTCGTGTCTGGGGAGATCCGCTCAACCCCCACGGCTGCATTAGCACAGTAGAGGCCTGTGGAGCTCTCCTAAAGTTACAGTGACTTTCATGAGTCCTCCCTCCTGCCCATGCAGCTTGATGTGTGTACAACCTTGAATGCCTCAGAAGTCCGCATAAGCGGGTTTGCCCAACGTTTTAGAATCAGAAGACATCTCTATTAGAAGTGGCTTTTTAATCAGTCGTGAACTCGCCCCACCCTGGTGTCTAGGCCTACTGTGTGGGCGAAGCCCCTGCTCCCACCGGCTCAGGCTGACTGCTGATGCGCCGACTGCCTGCGGCTCCTCAAGCCCCAAAGCAAGGCCTGGAGAGTTCCCCACTCCACTGCAGGGCGCAAGGCACACTCGTCACCCCAGCCTGGAGAATGGAGAACACCAAGATTTTCTCCACAAGTCCACAAGTCCCCTTAGACTGGAAGCCAAAGAGTTCTGTGACTTCTATTTCCCATTCCTGAGCTGCCCCTGGCCCTATAGGCAGGCCCCCGCTGCTACACATTGCTTCTCCTGGACCTTCCATTCTCTGAGTTTCAGCAACGAAAGCCAAGCCCAAGAGTCTCCAGCGGATCACTAGATGGGCTATTTGATTTAAGCGTCTTTCCCGTTTCTCTTCTACACCCCTTTCTCCCCTTAAGACCCCTCCTCTGTTTCCCTGTGACCTCCTGGGGCCTTGTAGGTGCCTGGCAGCCCTTCCAGGCCAGCCTGTCTTCGACCACATTCCCACTCGGGGGTCTTGCCCTCCCATACTCTATCCCTCCTCCCCAGGCCTCTTGCCAAACATCCTCCCAGCTAGCTGCCACTCACAGAAAGACCTGATAAAATCAATTAATAATGACTGCCACTACTGTGTTCTGTAAGTGCAAAATGTATTTAACTAACATTCTCTCTGAACTCTCACATCAGCCTGCAATATTATTCTGCTTGTTTCACCAGTGATGAAGGAAATAAACACCTATCTCTCAAAGCAGTTAAATGACCTGCCCCAGATCATGCAACTAAGAAGTTTTAGGATTTGAATCCAAGTCTTCCAATGCCGAATGCCTGGTACCCTTCCCTTTGCCAGCTTCTGCTTTCTCACCAGTGCCCTGCTGAGGGTTAAAGGCTGCTCAGGACTTAATCTGGTACCCATCCCAGTGGGTTTGTATTTTAGGACCCAGTGCTTGGACCAGAAGAGTAAGCTGGAATCAGAGAGAGTCTGGGGGGAGAGCCTGGGTGGGCCTTTGCAACTCCCTTCCAAGCAACCTCAGAGCAGATGGCTCCAGGCAAAGCCAGGGAGGGCAGACGTTGCTCAGTGTACCACTCTGAGTGCTAAGCTGGCATTGTGGAGGCCATAGGCTCTCCTTCTCTTCCTCTGCTTTCCCTTTCTGGGAGTTAATTCTTCTCTGCAGAGGTAGAGCAGCCTCTCTCAGAGACTCTGGCTAAGGTTGCAAAGCAGGTCCTGCTGGCTAGGAGGCATAATCCTAGGTGTGAATGAAGCTGGTAATACCCTCCCCACATTCCCCTGGAAAGCCCTAATTCCCTTCCCCTCCCTTATTACCTATTCGTTGCATGAATGAATGAATGAATGAATGCCACTGTACCTCTCTTGCTCATAGAGCCAAGTCACCCAAGCAACTCATTCTTACAGATGGGGCCTCAGGAGCTTAAGAGGTTACCTTTTGTTGGAGCAATGCTGAATTTTTAAAAAATAGACTACTGATATGAAACTTAAGGCCCCTGTTTTTCTTGATAACTTACCAGAAGTCTATGTTTACAAGCAAATCCTGCATTCAGATGAAAATTGATGCGGGCTGCCTTTTACATAATTGGACTAGATGGTTGCCCATTCGGTGTAACTGGAGAAGGGCTGGAATATCTCCTCTGACCTGAATATCACTCACACCAGTCTGTCTCAGTCCCTGGGATGCCACCATTAAAGGTGAATTACTTTGTAGTCTTAGGAGCCTTCTAGATAAGCATTGTCAATTACTCAACTTGTGGTTGGTGTGACACTAAATATTCAGATACATTCATCTCTGTGATTGAGGGTTGTGTAAAGATAGTATTATTATCCTAATCAAATTAAATCTACCCAAGATGAGATTCACATGCTGCTTGTTTTCTGAAACTGAAGCAAGTTGCCAATTGTGATCCTCCTTCTCCCCCTCTGCCCTGCATTGTCCTCTATACTAGGACATAACTCAGCAGCACTTCCTACTCTGCGTCTCCAGCAGGACAAAGTCAAGTCCATGGGTTCCAGACCCAAAGCCTAGGAAAGGAAGGGAGGGAGTATGATGAAGAAATGGTGTTGAAGTCAGAGAGAGTGGGAAACAGAGGAAGCAGGCAGAGAGTAGGAGAGAGGAGAAGAAGGAGATGCTGGTGTTGGAGACAGGAAAGAGAACTATGGTGCCCATTCTCTACAGGGAAGCAATGGTTCATTCCTCTTGGGCACAGGATCTAAATCCTTTTCCCCTAGTCTAACCTTATTCCAATTTGTCCCAGGGCCTGGAATCTCACCTTTAGGGACAAGCTCCTTCCTAGACTTACCAGGCTTTTAGCAAACTTCCCTGTTCTGCATGGGGCTGGTTCCATTTGGTTGCCTGTCTACAGGAATCTTCCATTCTCTAATTGCAGGTTGGGCACTGAGGCTGGGCTGTGTACAATGGGCCACTGTGTACATGTTTTATTCACATCTTCACAGCTATGACAGAGAAGTTTTAGGAAAAGCTACATGTGTGGCTTGGATCTAATAAGTTGCTCAGTGAGATTGTCTACACTAAATGTAGGAGCCGGAGTTAAAGACAAGGAGTTGTTGAGCAGTGATGAAGCGATGTACTTCCTCCTCCGCAGCATCTAGCTCTCGAGCCTCTGTTCTCCCAGTTCTCACTCAGAGATCTGGGCCAGGCCACGGATTAGCTGCTCTGGAGGACCAGGCTGATGAGCAGATGTTGCTTTGCCTGTGTTCTTTTCTGAGCCAAATCTGTTTATAGATATCGGGTATTTGAAGATCAGCCCTTACCCAATACCCTC
Source organism: Cheirogaleus major (assembly GCA_963574435.1). NCBI lineage: Eukaryota > Metazoa > Chordata > Mammalia > Primates > Cheirogaleidae > Cheirogaleus > Cheirogaleus major. The sequence continues at coordinate 9,897 of CAUYPO010118563.1, forward strand.
TGATGTCAGGGCCATGCACTTGTCTGCTAAAGCCGTGTTCTCTAAAGCGTTGACTCTCAAGTACGAAAGAGTTCCAGTCTTCACAGCAAACGGCTGCTGCCACAGTCCACAGTGGGCAACGCGTGCCTTGCCCTGGGAACTTCTGCCGGGGCTTTTGGACGGCAGGGGTGGGGACAGAATGGAACACGCTGCTTGACTCTAAGCTCCAGTGCATGCTTCATGGTTCCAGGGGGTTCTCCCCTCTTCGCCCCCAAAGAATCTCATTTTACCTCCTTTAGATCTCTGAAAATGCTTATCAAAACTGAGGGAAAAGACTTAAACCTTTAGTTCCTGACTTTTTCCCCCAGTTGCAACACATTACAGCAGCAGTTCTCCAACTCGTTGGTCTCAGGGCTTCCTCTTCATACTCTTAACAATTATTGAGGATTCCAATAAGCTTTTGTTTGTTTAAATTATATCTATCAATAATTTGTACATTAGCAAAACTGAGAAAATTTTAACATTTGATTACTTTATTGAAAATAACAATAAACCCATTATCGGTTAACAACAAATAATACTTTTATGAAAATAACTACATATTCAGAAACCTAGGTAGAAGGCTGGCATTGTTTTTTATTTTTCAAAATATTTTTAATGTCTGATTTATTGGAAGTCAACTTGATTCTTATATGTGCTTCTGCATGCAGTGTGTTGTGCTATCACATATCATATAGCCTGTAGAAAATTCCAGTGTACACTCATGAGAGAGTAAGAATGAAAAAGTCAAATAATGTCTTAGTATTGTTATAAAAATAGTTTTGACTCATGAACCACATTGGGAACCACTGCTTTATAGTATTAGAGTTGTTAGGTTTCCTAATACCAACTGCCTAACATATGTGCATGAACATACACACACACACACACATGCACGCTTGCATATGCTTGTCTAGGGTTTTTGTTTTGGCAATGTCATGATGCTCTTGGGATAACTGACAACTGTGCACTGAGAATCGGCATTCTGTACTGCTAACTAGTAACAGAAAAGAGGTTGTAGGTCTCACTTTAGAGCCTCATAGTCCTAGGTTTGGATCCTGCCTCTGTCACTAATAAACTCTGTGGCCTGGGAACTATTGTATAATCTGTTTAAAGCCTCATTTTCTTCTTTTGTAAAATGGGAACAATAATAATTGCTTTTCATAGTGGTGTTGGGAGGATCAAGAATCCAATGTATGTCAAGCAACAGGTACAATAAAAGAATATGTACTAATACGCAGTAGATATAATTGTCACTGTGCCATTATTATTCAATAGTAAAATAAGCTTCATGAGCGTGGGGGCTTTGCTTGTTCACCACTATACTTCCACACCTCTAGTTAGTGCTCAAAAAGTATGAATGTATGGATTTTTATACCAATTTGACTTCCTTCAGAACCTACTAGCCTGATCTGAGGTATAGTTAGGCATATGAGAGAACAGGTGGTCCCTGCCTGGGGGAGCTTTTGGCCTAATCAAGGGGAAAACAGGCTCACACTTAAGAAACACATCAGTAAGCAAAGGTGTGCGGTGAAGAGCTGAAACGAGCAGAGCCTCCAGCATTTATTGCAGTTGCAACAGATGGGAAATTCTAACACCTGGCACGGGGATTGGGTTAGATCTGAGGTTTATTTGTCTGCTGCTATTGTTTTAATTCCTCCAGCAACTTGCATGCATGACCCCACCGCAGGAGGAGATGGAGCAGACAATCCTCAAAGACGGCTACCATCAGTTCCTCTTCTGGGCATGCTCCTCCTCCCATCAGGAAGAGGACTATTTCATCTGGGCTGGCCTTGTGACTTGCTTTGAACAATAGGATGCCGTGGAAATGACATTCTAGAACTCCCATACTCAGGTCGCCTTAAGGCAATTTCTTCTTCTTCTATTTTGGAAGCCAGAAGCCATGTAAGAAGTTTGACTACCCTAAAACCACCACTCAGGGAGGAAGTCCAAAGGGAGAAGGGCCACAAGAAGCACCACGGTACCAGACATGTGCACGAAGCCTTCCTTGACCTTCCGGCACAGCCCCGCTAGCAGCTGAAGGCAGCCAAGGAGTGACCCCGCCGATACGATGTGGACCAGAATTGCCTGGATGAACCCCGCCAAGCCACAGAATCGGGGGCGATAGCAAATTGTTACCTTGCCTTAAGTCATTATGTGTTGGGGGCATTGCTTATGCAGCAATAGAAAACTGAAACAGGAGGGCAGGGGCTGGGTAAGAAGAGGGAAAGGCGCAGAGCCACGCCACACATACACCTCCGGCTCTGGTAGATGGCAGCCTTCCCTTCCAACCTTCAGTGCAGAGCAGATGGAGAGAGACTCAACATCCTTTTGCCAAGGTGTGTTCAAATTTAAACTTATATCCTTCAAGAAAATCTCATAAACAATTGTCAAGTAGGAAAAATGTTTAGGTAATCGATAACAGAGCTGCCAAGATAGACATGCCCAAGTTCACCATCAATAAATCAGCACATTCCTCCTGGTGGTTATTGTCACCACTGTGGTTTCTCTTGAATATTTTTACTTTGCACGTCATATCCATTGGGACCAACTAATTCCTGCTGCCAGGCTTTTGCTCATATTTTTCCCCCTCTAGACTATCCTTTCTTTTTTTCTCTTTCAATCACATCCTACCTACCATCTTTCAAGATCCCACTTGGCCCATGGACTCCAGTGCAGGTCTCTTCTAATTCCAGGGCACTGATCACATTCTCCCCTGAAGGCCCACACCCTAAGCATGTGTTGTGCGTAACATACATTTTGCCACTTAGAACCCAAGCATCACAGATGGTTAAATCTAACTGGACTTCAGAGGAGGAATCCAGGAGAGGAAGCCAGAGCTCAGGGAAAGTGACTTGCCCATGCTCTTTTTTTTTTTTTCCTTTTATTTCATCTTATAATGGGGTTTTTTTTCTTAATTTACAGGAAATTTACCTTCAAATCTAAGAGCTCCTTGGCTTTATGCCTTGATTCAGACAGTGAGGATGAGCTGAAACGCTCTGTGGCCCTAAGTCAAAGACTTTGTGACATGTCAGGCAATGAACAGCAGCAGGAAGTCCTGGAAAAAGTAAGTAATTTTTCATCGGAACATCTGACAAAGATTTGTATAGCTCTTACTGCCCAAACAAATGCCTTTTATAACCATGATCATCAAACTTCATAAAGATACAAGATAAATTATAAACTCAATGGCTTTGTTCAAACACTAATTTTATTTGTTTGTTTGTTTGTTTGTTTGTTTGAGACAGAGTCTCACTCTGTTGCCCAGGCTAGAGTGCCATGGCGTCAGCCTAGCTCACAGCAACCTCAAACTCCTGGGCTCACGCAATCCTTCTGCCTCAGCCTCCCGAGTAGCTGGGACTATAGGCATGTGCCACCATGCCTGGTTAATTTTTTCTATATATTTTTAGTTGGCCAATTAATTTCTTTCTATATTTTTAGTAGAGACAGGGTCTCACTCTTGCTCAGGCTGGTTTCGAACTCCTGACCTTGAGCGATCCACTAGCCTCGGCCTCCCAGAGTGCTAGGATTACAGGCGTGAGCCACCACACCCGGTCTCAAACACTGATTTTAAAGAGATACTTTCTCTAACTACAAAAACCAGTCTGTTTACAGATAGATTAAGACTTTTAAGATAAAAGAAAAGTTTATATCAACAGAGCAACCAAGTAATCTACTTGTTTAAATTATAAATGTACAAATACTGCTATATCAAGATACTGCTATATCATTTTCTATCTTGACATTTACTGAGAGTTAATACTTTGAAGATCTAAGCTTTTCTAGGTGTTTGCATCATCTCATGCTACTGTGTTTTATTTTAAACCTCCTTTTTGGTAAAATAATAGAATTATTTTAGTAGTTATTTTTTGTTGTGAGTTGTTTCCTGTCTCACTTTAAAGCTAGAGGTAATTTGTGTTTGTTCACCTTGAATGAGAAATGAAAGAAAGTTAGAAATTATCCCAGAAATGGAAATTATTCAGAAATAATTTTTGAATATTTATGTAATCTTGATGTAGTTTTTATTTTTCTCATTTATTTTTTTAAATTAAATTTAATTTTTTTAAATTATTTTACTTTTTTATTTTTTTATTCTTTTGAGATAGAGTCTCACTCTGTTGCCTGGGCTAGAGTGCCATGGCATCAGCCTAACTCACAGCAACCTCAAACTCCTGGGCTCAAGCAATCCTTCTGCCTCAGCCTTCCAAGTAGCTGGTACTACAGGCATGCGCCACCATGCCTGGCTAATTTGTTCTATATTTTTTAGTTGGCCAATTAATTTCTTTCTATTTTTAATAGAGACAGGGTCTCACTCTTGCTCAGGCTGGTTTCGAACTCCTGACCTTGAGCAATCCTCCCACCTCGGCCTCCCAGAGTGCTAGGATTACAGGTGTGAGCCACCAGTAATCTATTTTGAGTGAATTTATTTTATTATTTTTATGTGGCTTGCAAATGTTTACAAAATTTGCACTTTTTTTGAGATAGAGTCTCGCTCTATCACCCCGAGTAGAGTGCAGTGGAGTCATCATAGCTCAGACTGTGGGCTCAAGCAGTCCTCCTGCCTCAGCCTCCTCAGTAGCCAGGACTATAGCACATGCCACTACGCCTGGCTAATTTTTCTGTTTTTAGTAGAGACAGGGTCTTGCTCTTGCTCAGGTTGGTCTCGAACTCCTGAGCTCAAGTAATCCTCCTGCCTTGGCCTCCCAGAGTGCTAGGATTACAGGCGTGAGCCACCACACCTGGACCCAAATTTGCACTCATTAATCAAGAAAACTAATCATGTATCCTTATGTAGTTACTAATTTAAAAATTAGGGTTGCTAATGGGTTTATGTATTGGTTATTGATTATTAAATAACCCAAAGTGTCAAAGAAAGGAAACTTTTTAGAAATAAAATGAAGTCGCCACTTTAAGCTTCTAATTAAGATTGCTATGTTTGTAGGTATTCCAGTTTCCTCTAAAAGTAACTCTTTTCTTCAGGATTCAAAATTATGCCGAATAGAGCCTGATAAGTCCGAATTGGAAAACTCAGGATTTGACAGAATGAGTGAAGAAGAGCTTCTAGCTGCTGTCTTAGAGATAAGTAAAACAGAAACTTCACCATCTCTGAGTCATGAAGATGATGAAAAACCAACCAGCAGCCCAGATACCGGATTTGCAGAAGATGATATTCAAGAAATGCCTGAAAATCCAGACATTATAGAATCTGAGAAGCCCAAAACAATCACAGAGCCAGGTAGGTTTAATGAAGATAAACATCTGTTAAAACATAGCTGTTCCAAAGCCTTATAGTGACCATTGGCTTCTAAATAATGGGAGGTGAAGTGGATCTGTATAACAGAGCTGACAATATTTTATGCTTTATTATAAAAAGTTTTAAAAAATGAGAAGTAAATATTGTGACTAGTACACTGATGCTTGGTAAAGTATACCATTTCCCTTGAGATGTACATCAGGAGTAAAGTTAGCATTCTTATGTACATTTAATAAATGTTTTTGTCAGTTTTGGGATACTTTTCTCACCACTGTTATCTTAGAAATTCATATAATTCATTATTTTTCTATATCTGAATTTTTGCCAGGTTTTAGTAAATAATTCGTGTTCTTCATCCTCTGCACAATGCATTACCTTTTCTATGTTTAGATATACAACTACTTACCATTGTGTTACAATTGCCTACAATACAGGTTTACAGCCTAGGAGCAATAAACTATACCATATAGCCTGGGTACGCAGTAAGCTATAGTATCTAGGTTTGTATAAGTGTACTGTATGATGTTCACACAATGAAATCACCTAACAACGCATTTCTCAGAACCTATCCCCATCATCAGGTGACACATGACTATACATATGATGTAAAGTGCTATACACATATAAAATTATTTTTGGTAATTTTTATTCTATTTTTATTATTTCTTAAGCTATCAATGGGAACAGTAGAGCTGAGCCTCCTTGCCTTTCCTGTGGGTATTTTGAGATTTTTAGGTAGAGTGTTTTTACTATCCCTTCCTGTGACCAATTCTAATTTTTCTCTCTTGAAAGCTCCAAGATCTAAAAAAAATATTACTAATGTGTTTCAGGTACACTAGGCCTAGGATTTTGGAAATGAAGAGAATAGAAGAATATCACAAAATTATTTTCTTTATCCTCATAGTCAAAACCTCTTCAAATTTGAATTGTTTTATATGCAAGTAAAATAAGAATTATTATGTCATTAAATATGAAATGTCCATTTATTATATCTCAAACAAAAAGCAGTATAATTAAAGCATGTGTCTAAACTATTGACACAGTTTTGCCATCTTAATGGTAGCTTGCTTATGTCAGCAGTGACGAAGCCTGGAGAACATGTGGCGATGAAATGGTAAAAGGTGTTTTCCATAGCTTGTTGAAAATTGAATATTTTTCCTTGCAAGAAGTGGTCCAAAGCCTGGACGAAATGGTAGTCCAGTTGGTGCAAGGTCTGGTGAATACGGCAGATGACAGAGAGTTTCCAAGTCCAGCCTCTGTAGTTTGAGCAGCGTTGTTTTTTGTCAGACATGGTCTTGCAACAGGATTGGCCTGTCTCTGTTGACCAATCTCAGCTGCTTAATCATAAGCATCTTCATTTCATCCAATTGGTTGCAGTAAACATCCACTATAATGAATTGAACAGGTTTCATGAAGCTATAGTGGATAATACCAGCGTTGGACCACCAAACAGACACCATTAGCTTTTTTGGATAAATACTGAGTTTTGGACTGTGTTTCAGCACTTCATCTTTATCCAACCATTGTGCCAAACGCTTGCAATTGTCAAAAAGAATCCATTTTTCAGCACCGGTAACAATACAGTGTAGAGATGGTTCACCTTTATGTCATGACAGCAAAGAAAGTCAAGCTTCAAAATGATGTCTCTGCTGATGCAGTTTAATTGATCCGGTACCAGTCTATCCAGCTTCATCTTACTGATTTGTTTCAAATGGTCCAATATTGTTAGAATAGTAATGTCAAACCTTGCTGCTAATTTATGCATAGGTTGAATGCATTTGCTTTCACTACAGCTTTCAGCTCATCATTATCCACCATGGTCTCAGGTCACTCACATGGCTCATTTTCAAGATTAAAATCACCAGAATGGAACTTCTCAAACCATCGACACACTGACTTTATTAGCCACATCCTTCCCAAACACTTCATTGATATTTTGAGCTGTCTGTGCTGCATTGATTACACGTCAGAACTCATACTCAAAAATGACACAAAATTTTGACTTACCGTGGTTTCACAAAAGTTGCTCTACAAATTTGAAAAAAAAAAAAAAAATTTGAAAGATAATCACAAGCCAAATCGTGCATTTGAAAGAATGAGGATGTACCTTCACAATAGGGAAAAAAACCCAAGAAGTGTCGAAGTGAAATGTCCACAATATCAAGTGTCAAACTTAGTACTTAAGGATATTGGATATTCCATACTTAATAACCTAATAATATATCATTTAACTGGAAACAAAAAGCTGATGGTTTTTGTATACAGGCATTACTCTTTTCCTTTTTATTAAATTTATAATCACTGCCTTTAGATATTACTAGTAAATATTAGTGCTTTTATCCCTTCCTGATTTGCATCTGCTTTCTGTTCTTTCTTTCAGTTCTTTGCTCAGTCCTATAACTCCCTAAAATTAACAAAGAAAGTTACACTTATATACAGTTAATTCTAGATTATCTGTCTCACTGGAGAGCAGAGGTTATCAAAATCATTAATAATCCTAGTTGAGGCTGGGTACAGTCACTCATTCCTGTAATCCTAACACTTTGGGAGGCTGAGGTGGGAGGATAGCTTGAAGTTGGGAGTTTGAGACCAGCTTGGGCAACATAGCAAGATCCCCATCTCTACAAATATTTTTTTTTTTTTTTTTTGATACAAAGTCTCACTCTGTTGCCCAGGTTAGAGTGAGTGCCATGGCGTCAGCCTAGCTCATAGCAACCTCAAACTTTTGGGCTCAAGCAATCCTCCTGCCTCAGCCTCCCTAGTAGCTGGGACTACAGGCATGTGCTTAATTTCTTTCTTTCTTTTTTTTTTTTTTTTTTTTTTTTTTTAGGTTTTATTTATTTATTTATTATTTCAGCATATTATGGGGGTACAAATATTACGGTTATGTATATTGCCCATGCCCCCTCCCCCCTCGAGGCAGAGCCTCAAGCATGTCCATCCCCCATACGTTGCACATCTCACTCATTATGTTTGTATATACCCATCCCCTCCTCCCCCCTCCCACCCGTCCAACACCCGACAAATGTTATTCCTATATGTCCACTTAGGTGTTGATCCATTAATACCAATTTGCTGGTGAGTACATGTGGTGCTTGTTTTTCCATTCTTGAGATACTTCACTTAGTAGAATGGGTTCCAGCTGTATCCAGGAG
>CAUYPO010118564.1:0-15798 GCA_963574435.1 Cheirogaleus major
CTATTAATACAAAGCAGGATATGTGGGAAGAAAATGTACAATTCTTTGATTAAAATTATTTCCCACTGACCTAAACTTTGAGTGTTTCATGGAAAAAATAAATAAATGTTCTACACCAAAAAAAAAAAAAAAAAGAGCTGGACTGGGCCGGGTGTGGTGGTTCACGCCTGTAATCCTAGCACTTTGGGAGGCTGAACTGGAGGATCATTTGTACTCAGGAGTTCGAGACCAGCCTGAGCAAGAGTGAGACCCTGTCTCTACTAAAAAAAAATACAAATTAGCTGGACAACTAAAAAATATATATATAGAAAAAATTAGCCAGGCATAGTGGCGAATGTCTGTAGTCCCAGCTACTCGAGAGGCTGAGGCAGAAGAATTGCTTGAGCCCAGGAGTTTGAGGTTGCTGTGAGCTAGGCTGACACCATGGCACTCTAGCCAGGGCAACAGAGTGAGACTCTGTCTCAAAAAAATAAAAATAATTAACTATGAAAACAAGGATGCAAACAAAAAGCCATATTTATTACAAATTTAAGATTTAAAATTACTAAGTATATTTTCCTAAACATTTTGCTATGCCTGACAGCCAACAATAGAACTAGTGACATAAATATCCTTTAAGCAACTCTCCTATTTCAACCGAGGAGGGCTTGTTGCAGCTTAACCCAAATTCTGCCAAATTCTGCTAGGACCAAAAACAAGTATGTCCACAAGCAGTCTGACCATGAAACATAACAAATCAAACTGGCCCAACATAGGATCTATATGGTAAAGAAAAATAAAATCGGGGTGCTCCCTGAAATTTTCCAGTGGGCCCAAGACATGAGGTAAAAATATCTAGTTAAAATTGGAGTAAATGCTTAATTTTCCAAAGGTATTTTAAAGGCATGATATGTATCCTCAGAAACCCTACAGTCAGCCTTCAGCTGAACTGATTTTCAACTCAAATCACACTATTACTTGTATATTATTTTTTGTTATTATCCTGACAAAAGGCAGAAACAGAAAGAAAAGATCTTTTAAATATGAAATCACTGTGTCCTCCAGAAATTTTAAAAAAAACAGATTCACAGTAACAAGAGGGGAAAGAGAAAATAGGAATTGAAAGAGGTGGGCGCAGGTGCTTTGCTTAAGCTGGCAAACTGTAGGCTCAGGCAGTGGTGACAAAAGCCAGAGTGGTCCAGGGCAGCCGAGCAGATGGACCTGCAAGAGAATACAGCAAGCACACAAAGACCGAGGAACTCCCAAACACAACCAAGGAAACCCAAGCTCTGGAAAAATCACTCCTCTCACTCTTCTCACCTCAGCCTCCCCTCCCACCTCCACATTCCTACTTAAGACAAACATCAAAGGAAGCTTGAAAGGAAAAAGTAGTCACAAAAGGCCATGTGGGTGGAGGGGGGGCAGGAAGAGGAGCAGGTCTGACCCTGTGCAGGGTGAGCTGGGGCGAGCCCAGGTGCTGCAGAGTGTAAGCACACACTGTAAACACAGCACAGCGCAACAGGAGTTTAAGGGAATATTAGAGGCCTGTCCAGTTTCCCAAGCAAATCACCCCCTCCAGCCTTAAAAGGTGGTCATCTAGCCTTGCTTGAAAATGTGTATGGAAAAAAACACTTATAAGGCCACTTATTTCACTGATTGCAGGTCAATTAGAAGGTTGGTGTGTGTGTGTGCGCGTGTGTGTGCGTGTGCATGTGTGTGTATGTGTGTGTTTTCTTTACAATAAGCCTAAAATCTGCCTCATTGTAATGACCTTGACTACTAAGGCAATCCAAAAACATTTTCATCTCTCTTCTATATGGTATTCCTTCAAACTTTAGAAGAAAGAGCTCACTATTTTCTCCAAATCTTCAATTTTCCAGGGCAAAAATGATCAGTTCCTTCAACTCAGGCACAGAAGAAAGAATCAGGTGTCGTAAACTGTATACTTCAGCTCTTCCAACAACAATGTGTGAGACTTTGGGCAAATGACAATCTTCCAGAGCTTGTCCTTTCTTTTCTTTCTTCACAAACAAGGCTACCCAGCTGGCAGGGGGCTCAGGAGTGTGGCAGGGAGGACCTGGGGAGCTCCAACTGTGGGCAAAGCAGTGGGCTACCTTCGTGATATTCCCTGGGGGGCTTCTTTGCCCACAGCTTTGGCTCCAGAAACACCGATGCCTCTGTGTCCAAGGTTCCCATGCCCTTAGTCTCTTGGACAAAGAAGCAAACACAGAGGCTCTGGTAGGGACAGAAGCAGCCATAGCTGGAATCGCCAGAGCATGAGGCCTAGAAGCACAAGTGCCCTGAGAAGCCTTGGAGTTCATCCTGAGATAAACAGGCTTTTCCTAGGATGGGTTAGGAAACTGCCTCATGAGGGAAATGCATTCTGTTCCCAACCAAATTCCAAATAGTGTTTGGAATACCTGTTACATACAGAAACTACAAAACTAGAAGTTTCTCTTTTAAAAGTAACCAAAGACATGGCTATTTTTATCTTTAACAAACATTAAAAGGCAGCAATGATAAACATTATGGCAGAATAAACATATCAGTACCTCATTCTGCCACATTGTTCAATAGACCTCAAATTTATTCATAAAAGACTAAGGTGGACAATGGCATTTGGCATTGCCAGGTTTCAATGAATCAAATTTCCCTTCAAAATCACCTACTTTCCCACAAGGCCATTGGATTTAAATTAATTTACAGTGAAACTTTATAGCTGAGTTACATATGCTACTCAAGAATGGCAATCTGACTGTGGCAGGCAGTCTCTAAAAGGGCCAACCCACCCCCTTGGGTGTGGACTGGACCGACTGACTCCCGTCTAACAAAGACTAAGGAAACCTCATGGGATACCTGGTCCTCCTCCATATTCTGATTTAACCTCTACAATTCCATGTTTAAAAGTAACTAAGTCGTTTCCACTTGCAGGAGTGAAATTATTCACAGCCCTTTGGTCTCCTGGCCCTGGCCGGGTAAGCCTGGCTGTGCTCTTTTTGAGCTGATGTAGTCTGCGTTGTGTTTCAAAGGTCTTTTTGGTTTTCTCCTCACCAAGTGCTCTGATCTACATGGCTCCTTTCAGCAGTTCTCGCAGGTATATGGAAGGAGAAATAGATAAATACCATTCACCTACATGCTCAACACACCCAAGCCTCTCCCCTGGGCTCTAAGCCCTATTTTTATCTGTCTACCTACTGACAAATTCTTCCTGTATATCCCAACTCAACTTTTCTAAAACCAAAATAGCCTCCTCAAAACATTTGTCTTCCTATATTTCCTATTAATAGTTACGGGTTGTCTGAGCTAGAATCCAAGCATTATCTTAAGCTTCTCCCTTTCCTTCAAAACCACTGTTCACATCTGTTCGACTCTGCTCTGATGCAAACTATCGACCTTGATCCAATTCTAATCCATCATCTAAGCTACCTCAATAAATTCTTTACCTGGTCTTTCTGCCACTGGCTCTGCCCCCATACCATCCTTCATGCTAGAAAGATCACTCTAAAACAAAGGACCTCATCATTCCCCTTTTCCAAACTTCCAACTACTGCTCACAGAACAAAAATAGTATACGACATGTGGCCAGCAAGAGATGCCCAGAGGAAAGAGATGCTCAATATCATGGCCCAAATCAGAACAACTCCTGGAAGGGGCTGTGTAGATGAGAGTTGGTGAGGAAAAAAACAAAAAGACCTTTGAAACACAAAGTAGACTTTAACAGCTAAAAGAAATACAGCCAGGCTCACCTAGCCACGCAGGAGGCCAAAGGGCTGTGATAAGAAAACTGCAGGGCAACTAGCTACCTCTGTGCCAGCCAAGGGAGAAACCCAGCCACAATGTCAGGGGGACTTGGAGCAAAGGACCTAAGTAAGCCACCTCTCCCACAACACACATGCTTGCACATATATAAACCCACACCAGGACCACCCACCACCATCAACTCCAACATTCCCAAGGGAGCAAACCCCTGGAGGCCCAAATAACAAAGCATTTAGCCAGGTAATTCCTCAAAGGGCCCCTAGGAATCAGATCAAAGTGATCTGATCAGATTCTACCTCTACCCAAAGGACAAAACAGCCCGTCAGTGTGTCTAGGAAAAGTCAGGGCTTCTGGTGAGTCAATTGGATAGTGAAGTCCCTACTCCCAGGGAAGTTATGCAATACCACTCACCTATCATACTGCCCCACTGATTACGGGCATTATCAATTTCTTTCATAATAAAGACAGTTTTGATAAAGGTGTGTGAGTCAAGACCAGTTTCTTTCCACCAGGAATTGCAGAGACCTCAAGTGCCTGAACACCAGGGCTAGGCAAGCAGAGCCCGGGAGCCCTTTTACTATCCGGCCTATCTGCTACCCTATGCCCTAAATAGTAGCCAGATGAAACTACTCCCATTTTCCGGAACCTTTGCTCATGCAGTTCCCTCTGACTAGGATTCCTTTGCTCAGTCCTGATCCATCCTATCCATCTTCAACGGCCCATTCCAGCCACTGTCTCCCTGAAAATCCTTAACCAGCCCTCACTCTCCCCGACAGCCACCCCCCCATGCCTTCCAAGGATCTGCTACAGCTCTTTTATGGGGCTCATCCCATCACACTGTGAGGGAAGGAAATGAGTCTTAGTCATCTCTCTATCCTCCATACCTCAATGTCTAGCCTCTCTCGGGTACACCATTCGTATTTGTTGAATGAACCTGTAAGTCAATCAGCTCGTCGTCTTTGATATGACAGTAGGAAAATGATTATGTTGTGTTGGAAGTTGTATTGAAAACAGTTTCCTACTAAATGGAAGTCCATTCTCAAATCCAGCCAGGTCAGACTGCACTCATCTTTTTGTAATCATGCACAAAGGTAGACAAAGAATGAGAAACAATTCATGGCCGCTGCTTCTGCTGAGTGGGCTAGGGCGATCTGTCCATGGACTTCCCGCAGTGCAGTGAGGGGGAAAGTGTCTGCCATCCAGCTTCCCCTGGTTACTAAAATTCATAATGTAAGGACTAGTCCTATGTCTCCTTCATGAATGAGAAATTTCAAAGACAATGTTTCAAGTCATTCTTAAAATAATGAACTTCGTTCGAGTTCTATGGAACTCACTAAAGCTTAAGAAAGACCCAAATAGCCCAGATCTGCAGTCCTCAACCTCCAGACCAAGGACCAGTCTTGTCCATGGCCTGTTAGGAACCTGGCCACACAGCAAGAGGTAGGCTGTGGGTGGGTGAGTGAAGCTTCATCTGTATTTACAGCCGCTCCCCACTGCTCACATCACCCCCTGAGCTCCACCTCCTGTCAGATCGGTGGCGGCATTAAATTTTCACAGGAGCCAGAATAGTACTGTTAACTGCGCATGCGAGGGATCTAGGTTGCGCTCCTCTTATGGGAATTTGTCCAAAACCATGAAATCGTTCCCTGGTGCCACCAAGGTCGGGGACCACTGGCCAAGATAATGCTGAGCAATATCAGAAAACACTGAAAACTATACAGGTTATGCTGTCTACAACTGTGTGTATTTGCTTAGTAGGGTGGGAGGGAGGGACACAGGTGAAAGACAGCAAAGAAAAATAACTAAAATGATAGAACCTGCCAGGAGGAAAGCCATGACAAACGTCTCTGGACAGAAAAGGTGGGGAAATATCATTGAAGTCTACCCAACAGGTTGATGTGATAGGATTAATCAGGGCTTCTTAACAGAAGAGATTTGAAACATTTATTTAGGACAAATAAAAAGTACTCTTACACAACATATATTTTAGCCATAAAAACATTTTGTCCCAAGATGTAATTCAGGCTAAAATATGAATTATTCCAAGAAGTTTCTATGTATATCTGATGACAACTGTTTATAAAAACCTAATTCGTTTTGGAAATAACTCATAAATAAGAAATCTATGATGAAATGGGAAGTATGCATAAAGCATTTCTTCTCTGCTACCTCTTTCTGCCATCTTTCTGTGCTGCCATAATGGTGTGCATGAATGTCCTGGCAGATGCTCTTAAGAGCATCAACAATGTCGAAAGGAGAGGCAGGTTCTTACAAGGCAGTGTTCCAAAGTCATCATCCAGTTTTTAACTATGATGATGAAGCATGGTTATACTGGAGAATTTGAAATCATCAATGATCACAGAGCTGGGAAAATTGTTGTGAACCTCCCAGGCAGGTTTAACACGTGTGGAGTTATCAGCCCCAGATTTGATGAGCAACTCAAAAGATCTAGAAAAATGGCAGAATAATCTGCTCCCACCCTGCCAGTTTGGTTTCATCGTACTGACAACTTCAACTGCCATCATGGGCCACAAAGAAGCAGGAAGAAAACATATAGGAGGGAAATTCCTTGGATCCTTTTTCTAGGGAAATAATACATACTTAAAAATATAATGCCTCAATTGTCCAATATAAAAAAAGCATTTTTTCTGCACAACAAAGTACCATGATTATTTCCAGAAAAAGCACTTGAGCAACTGATTGTTACACTATGAAGTAGCCACATATTTGGAACATCATTTTTACTTGAGAGAACTGAAAAACTATGGTTTTTAAACTTTTATGTCTGACCTACATTTTCTCAAAAATGAACAGAGTGACCCTGACACCTCGAGAAAAACTGACAGTATTGGTTGCCAAGGATAAAATTCAGGCTTTCAAGCAAAAATCAGAATTCTAGAAAACTGCTTCCCAATACTTAAAAGATATAAAAGATAAGTAAGGAAGCTTTTTTTTAAATTGCTAAATGGTACATGGTTTTGGAAATATATTCTGCTTAATAAATTCATAGCATTTTATAAGTTTTGGTTTGACTTTTCTTACTGGTTTTAATGACTTTGTAAAATTATAAATTCTAAGACCCACAAAAGCAGAGTAGTTTAAACCATGTCAATCTAATTGCCTACAAGACAGACATTTGCCAAAATTTTTATGACATATCAGTGATTGTTCTATGGTAAATATTAAGCATTCAAATAAAAATGTATCAGTATTTCATATCAATTAAATTTTAAAAATCTATAGATAATATATTAATGTCCTTAACAAAAAAAAATTTTTTAAAGATGACTATCTAGTAAAAGCTGGAATTATGATTTCATTTGGTTAATGTTTTAAGTAACATAACTATTAATAACATGTTACTCAAAATACTAAGTAGGAAAATTTTTAAGTGCAAAAAACTTTTTCTCCAAAATCTTTCAAAGTTAAATGTCTAGCAAAATAACATCTCCCAAAGATGTACAACTTTTAAAAAGTTACATGAGAAAGTAAAAATTGCTATGGAATGAAGAGTTAATTTATAAGACTTCCAAAATGGCAAACATTTTTAAGAAAACCCTTTGCTGAATATCTTGGATAATATCAAATCCACTAAGCTACCACTGTCATTAGTACTATAGGCTTTAAGAGGTGGTTTTGTTTGGGAGGTTTTTTGTTGTTGCTGTTTTGTTTTTGGTCTAAAGAAAAAATTGTAATAATTTTACAACCTTCTTCAAAGTTTACCCTAAAACTTCTATTTGGGGATACATCAAGGTTCCAACAATTCATGTCCTCTCAAGCATCATCTGAGCTTATACACCTTTCTTGAATCCAAAAATTTAATACAGAAAAAGTCTCATAGTAATTCTGTTTTAAGAAATGAAGCAGTCTAGATCAAGTTTGCTCTTCTCTCCCCCCTGCAATTCATTACAATAATCCATTAGAGCCAAGGCAATACCTGGATAATAATTTCATCTCAGAATTCTGCAGGTGCTTTCACTCTGTATGAGGCATTACATTTTTAGCTAACTCTGGGGAGAAACACCACAGGCTCAAAAGACTACTAGTGACTAACAAGAAATGACAGGAGATGCACACTATCACTACGTAATTTAACACCGAATATATAATAACCAGGAAAAACTCCAAAAAGTTTTGTAAATATGATGTATTTTAATATCCAGGTGAAGTTCCTGTTTTTCATTCACTACAAAAATGCCACATCAGCTCCTTTTCAACAGAAGGGGGATGAGGAATTAGGATATTTAATAAAGAAGATAATTCAAGGAGATTATACGAAAGTGTATTTTGGACCAAAGGTCAAAAAATAGAAGGTAAAAATTTTAAACTACAAATTGCCTTGCATAATTGTTATTTTAATCACTATTTTACCTCATAAGTCATCCTAACAGGTAGCAAACCCAAGCAGATTAAAATAATGGAGCATTGTTTTTACAAGACAACTCATCGCCTAAAAATTCCTGAAGTATGGCATAAACGTTAATTGACCCCATTCTAAAAAAGTGACCTAGAACACCAAAATACGTACATTCTTGAACTCAAACCACATTCCCTGCTGTTGGTTTCTCCATTTTTTTCAACCAGTTCATACATCTGAGAGTGTTTGAATAAATCTACAATTAAGCACTGAGCTTAAGCTTAAAGACTTGATATTAAATGGCTGAAGCTGTCATGAATACTCAAGAAAGTAACCAGGGCATCCCGGGCCATCATACCTAATTTTGCTATTCAATGCATTTAAGGCAATTTTTTTAAGTTATTCAAACGTGCATTAACAAAATTCACACACCAAAGCCATGCCCTGAAGCAGTTAATTTGACACGTCTGAAATAACATTTCAAATAAAATGCTTTCCGCGGGGCCCCTGTTTAAACAGCTTCCAAATCCCAGAAGTAACATCCTTAACATCCTGCGTTTCCTTCAGTGTGACCAGGGGAAGTGAGGGTGTGTCTCGGTGCTTACCGATGCCCGGAGCCACATAGATGAAGTAGAGACAGGACGAGGAAAGGGAGAAGAAGAAGATGAAGGCGAGGAGGGAGCGATTGGAGATCCGCATCACCCGCCTGAGCACAGACATCTTCCTCTTCCCGGCCAGCAGCTCGGGCTGCGCTCTCAGGCCGGACTCGGGGCCACTGTCCAGGCCCTAAACTTCCATGAATGTGCTAAGAACCCCGAGACTGCAGCGGGGTTCGCGCGGGGAGGCTCTGGAGAGGGCCCGAGCGGGAAAGAGGAAATGGGAGGGAGCGGACGGAATGAATGGGAGGCCGGAGAGTCGGGGAAGGGGAGGCGCGGGAGGACTAGGGGGAAGGGGTGGAGGAAGGAGAGGGGACAAGGGGAGGGGGGCCGGGGACCCGAGGACCTGAGGAGGCCGAAGGAGGGCGAGGACGCGCGTTCTGTCCCCAGGCAGCGACGGGAGGAGGGGCTGGCTGCAGGTGGGGAGAGGCGCGGGTTGCACGCCGCGGCGCCCCTGCGGAGAGCGGCAGCGAACTGCAGCGCCCACGGCTCCCAGCGGCTCCCGCAGACAGCGCCCGGCGGCGTCCAGTACGCGAAGCCCCGGCGCTCAGGGTCCGGCCCGCCCGCGTTCGCTCGGCAGGCCCGCACCGCCTCCTCCTGCGGGCCGCGGCGTCTCGTGCCTGCGCGGGGCTAGCGTGGGCGCCGGGGCCGCAGCCGGCGCGCGCGACGCGCGGGGGCCCGCGGGGACCCTGGGGGCCGTGGAGCTGGGCGCTCGCCGGCAAGCAGCCTCCTCCTCATGCCGCGCCGGACCCCGGCGCCCCGCGGCCGCCGCGGGAGCCCAGCGCAGGCCAGGGCGGCGTCCCAGCTAGCGGCGAGCGCGCTCCGGCTCCGACTCCAGCCGCCGCCAGCTGCCCGCCCGGCCGCAAGGGCGGCAGCGGCATTACCGCCGCCGGTCCGGGGTGAGGCGCCCCCGCCGGCCGCGGCCCCGCCGCCCCCGCACGGCCCGCGGACACCACGCGCAACCAGGAGACTCGCGCTGCGGTCGGAGCCGAGGAGCCCGAAGAGGAGGAGGCCGAGCGCCGTCGGAGCCGCGTCTGGGTCTGAGAAGGGGGCGGACCTGACAGGGCGGGCGCGCCGGAGACCCCAGCGGGCTCGGCGCGCTCGCTCGGAACTCGGCAGGCGGCGCTGCGCCGGGACCTGAGGAAACCTGGAGGACCCCGGCCCTCCCCTCGCCAGAACATCGCGCGTCCTGATAGGCCCGCGCCGAGCAACCCCCTCTCCCGCAGTCCCTACGTCACCACGGTCCCCGGCCACCTGGGGTCCCCGCGCTCGCCGCGCTGCGGGGGGCTGAGGGACGCGTCTCGAACCTCGGATGTGTTCCACTCTGGGGATCGGTAATGAAAGATGATGTACCTGAAGGGAAAGAGGTACCCCGAAGAGGTGATTTCTATGGTGTCATTTCCTCCCAAAATACTCGCTTGGGGAATTCGGTGTATTTCCGACCTGGATTAATGAAAACCCCCATGCAGCCCTTCCTGTAGAAACGTACTGTCAGGATGTGGTGTGGGCCTACGTATATCCTTTATACTAGGACTTGCCTTCTCATCTGGAGGTGAACACTGGATGGCCGTGCTGTAGCTCTGTCTATGCAGGCGGGGCTGAAAAAACCCCTCTGTGCAGCCAATAGGCCCTTGAGCGCTGCAGCCGCATCAAGCTTCTGTAGCCAAACCATCCAGTGGTTTAATCCACCCACCTCCTAGGCTGTGGTCTCCCCTTTGTTCAAATGCTTCTTCCTGCTAGCTAAATTATTCCAGGTCCTTAGCTATGTCACATTTTTCGAACGGGTGTGTGGAGGTGTTTCTTTTTCAACTAATCATGCAGAACATGGCTGGATGCCCTACTGCCATTATTTGCTGAGTATTTCCAGATCGAACAATCATTGATAGGCAGCAAATTTGGTACCTTCTTACCAAGATACCCATGCCTTAGATGTCTCTGAGATAGTGCCGTGCAATGTGGAGCTTGACTCCTGGTTTATAAACCCCGGCCTTTTATTAACTGTGAGACCCACGACAAGCTACTACCCTCTGTGAGCCTGCTTTCTCAACCCTCAGATGGTGAATGTAATACCACCTTGCAAGGCTGTAACATAAATGGTGTAACTGCAAAATGCTAAGCATGATGTCTGGCACATAAGAGATTTTCCTATATCCCATTAGTTCACTGGATGGAATCACCAAGTTCAAATTCATTTTTAATCGTTCCAATTTTAGTATATGTGCTGCCGAAGCGAACACTCAAATTCATTTTTGAATATTTTGTTTTTTGGAGTACTTACAAGTTACTCAATTTCTCTAGCTAATTTGATGTTTAAAGTGAGAGGTAATGACACTATTTTGTAACATTTTTAGATGCTTAGGGAAAGAATTTGAAATGGAAAGGGGAACAACTTATTAAATAAAAGAAAACTCACCTGTAAAAAAAAAAATAACAACAAAAACCTATGCAAGCAAAAGAAATCCATGAATAGTGAGGAAGCAAAAATTGTATTTCCCTCTCCAACTCCACTGACTTTTCATCTCTCTTTGCACTAGTTCAACTGGTTGTCTACAAAGCTAACACCACCATGCCACTAATATAGAGAGAACTCCATAGCTTTGCTGGCCTTAGCAGTGGACAGTTCTTTTCAGCTAAGGTAGACTTTTTGTTAAAGAAAAGTTTACTATAAAATTGAGGGAAGTATTAACATCATAGAAATTGATGGTTAATCTTATTTTAAGAAATCTGAAGTGTGTGTACAGATGTACCTGGCTGGCATAGATGACTGCCATTGGTATCTCTCTTAATTTTAACCCCAACCTTTTTAGAGGTTTTGTTCAGCGAGTACACCAGGGTACCTGTTGAGACTTCCTAGTTCTCCCCTAGAGTAGACTTCATATATTGCACCAGAGAACAAGCTCAGTCAGTGCAGCCATTATTGGAAGGATTCAGTTAAATGAGTAATTCCTATACAAAGAATGGGAGTCAGGTACATGGTAAGCACTATTTGAGTATTTGGAAAATTAATTTTAAAAATCTCTCATTTGGATCACTCTCTACCCAATAGTAACAAGTGATGCTTGTCTCTTTCTGTTTAAACACCAAATTTCCTGGTGAGTCACCCATTAAGTCTCAACTCTAATAGTCTGAGGGATGTGGCAGGGTCTCAGCTCATTTTGAAAAGAGATAGATAAAATACTCAGAGCCCAAGAAATGCTAACCAAGCCTTTTCAAACCCAAATTATCAACTGTTACTTCCTTGGGAACCAAATAAGCCCCACAACAGAAGAGTGACCTTGTAGATGTCTAAAAATTTAATTTTTATGACATCAAAAAGACCTTAATCCTATAATAATAAGACATAACCTATCCTATAGTAGTAAGACGGAAGTAAATTTTGTTTTATGGCTTTGTTCAAAATTTATTACCACCAAGTATTCTTTTTATTATTTTCTGTCCACTAGAGACTCTATGCTCTTAAATATCTGGGTATCAAACTGAATAAATTAGGTCATAACTAATGGTTTTGTATTTTTTTTTTTTTTTTTTGAGACAGAGTCTCACTCTGTTGCCCAGGCTAGAGTGCCGTGGCATCAGCCTAGCTCACAGTGACCTCAAATTCCTGGGCTCAAGCAATCCTTCTGCCTCAGCCTCCCAAGTAGCTGGGACTACAGGCATGTGCCACCATCCCTGGCTAATTTTTTCTATATTTTTTTTTAGTTGGCCAATTAATTTCTTTCTATTTATAATAGAAACGGGTCTCGCTCTTGCTCAGGCTGGTTTTGAACTCCAGACCTTGAGTGATCCACCCGCCTCCGCCTCCCAGAGTGCTAGGATTACAGGCCTGAACCACCGCGCCCAGCCTGGTTTTGTATTTTGTATTAATAAGAATTATGTCATAGAGATTGCAATTAAAACAAAAAAGAAAAATGTACTTTAACGAGATGGATGACATTTGGTCTATACTGTGTAACTGAGGGAGGATAAACGATATACACTAAGTGTTTGGATTTGTTCACAACCTTGGTAAAATAAAAATCAGTAAATTTTTTTCTGTGAATTAGGGGGGAAAGGAATGAGATAAAACATTGTATAGAATCTCACTTTTATGTTTGCTAAAGGTTCAGACTTCCATATTACAATCACTGATTAAATATAGTAATTATATATATTTAAATAACTAAGAAAATTATTAGGTTGATGAATTACACTTGGACAACTGATTTTTTTAATTATGTAATTGAATGTAAATTGTATGAAAGACATTGGCATGATCCATAAAATGGAATATGTATATTCCAAAATGTTATGGTACAAAAACTTCTCTTAAGTGAAAATTTCCATTATAAATATGGTCAGAGTTCTGCTGAGAAAAAAGATACTGGTACCTGTATCTTATTTAGGTTATATTAAAGAAATTTTAAAATAAGTAAGTCTTACATTTGAGACTGCATATGATCATTTTAAAGCCAGAGTTTTAATAATCTTGTATATGAAAGAATACAGAACTTTATGATGATTCTGTATTGTAGTTTAAAAAGAAAACCACCGTAGTGGTAACATTCTCTACTTTAGCATTTGACCCAAATTTCATACTAATCTCAAAGTGCCTTAACACTTTCATCTTAGATCCAAGATTATTCTTTCCCATCATATCAATGCCTTATAGCATTTTCAAGTATTTAAACCACTTTAATACCATTTTCACTACATCCCTTTGGGGTTTGTATGGCAAGTTTTATTATGTCATTTTGAGATGAGGAAACTAAAGCTCAGTGAGGTAAAATAACCAGCCTGAGGTCACCGAGTATAAAGGTAGCAGAGCTGGGAAGAGAGCTGAGATGTTATCAGCCTAGTTTAGTGCCCTTTCTACAAACGGATCTTCACACGGATTACTTCACACAGATTACTTTGCCTATCAGGGTAAATGTTTTATTCAGTGTATTTTTTTTCATTTTTCTAGAAATAAATATATGCAATCCATCTTTCAAACTTTACCAAATTTGCCTTATACATCTGTGTCAAAAAACTATCTAAATTATACTACCTGGTACAGTGGGAGGGAAAAAAGTAGTACATAAAGTTAAGGCCCCACTGTCTAGTCCTTGCTTGTAATCAGTTGATAAGTCAAAATGAGAAAATGAATGGATTGTGCTCACTTTATCCATTCTTTTTCTCAGCTTACTGCTAGGTTTATTCAATTGATTGCTAGTTTTGCCTTAAAGGGAATCTGAGCTGCCAGCCAAAAGTCACTGACTGGCCCCTGCCTCAAGACCAGCAAATCCTAGGCTGTCTTGGAAAAAGAAGCCTGCTCAATGGAAATGAGAATTTGGTCAGAAAACTATGGGGTTGGAGGGTGGGGGGGACAGACAGTGAAAAGCAAAGATAGAAGACTGAAAGAGTAGTTAAGTCACCCAATGCAAGAATCAGTGCCTTCCATGGAAAGAGGTGATTCTTAAGCACCCACCAGGGTAAATGTAGGAGGCTGTCTTCATCTGCCTGAGGCTTCAGCTCTCTGGGCCTCATGTAGTAACCCCCAGAAGGCTGAGGGAAATCAAAGTAATGCAGACACATAGGGCACCTCAAGTGTTGTGCACACTTTCTCTCAAACCTAGAGAAAAAGTCCATAAACTTGGCTACTGAACAGACAGATGAATACTCACAATACTAGAGCTCCCTTGAATTCTAAACAGTGGTTAGTCCTGGGTATCTCTGAGAGATACTTTCCTTATTGACACATATATCCTTATTAAAAAGAAAACAAAAACTATTACTTGTTACAGTTCAAAATAATTGACTTATGATGACCAAAATAGTCTACCCTCAGTCATTTAATATTTTCAGAAGTCATTTCCTGAACACAATTCTATTTTGATGATATACATTAGAATCCCAGAACCTAGTACAAAAATGGGACTATAAAGAAGTATTGAATTAGTGGATTAATACACTATTAATCTCTTGCATAATTATATATATTCCTTCGGGTTTAGTGTAACAAAGCGTACAAGTTAGTTCACCTTATCTCACCCAGAGTGTATAATCAAAAGCCATCTGCATAGGCGAATGACTCATAAAAATAAAAGATAAAATACATAAATGAAAGGTTAGTATGTAATGAAAGTATTCTATCTTATCAGGAATGTTTTACAACTGTGGCCAACAAAAGCAATCCAAGAAATGCAATTATGATACAAAGTAACGTTTAATGAAGAATATTTATAGGACATTTTCTATCCATTTATTATCATATTTAATGTCATAAGGCTCATAGGATTTTCTCAGTCTGTTCTTTTAGTGACTAAATCATTCTGGGGGAAAAAAATTGGTTTCTGAGCTTTAATGGCTTAA
The DNA here is from genome assembly GCA_963574435.1 of Cheirogaleus major. Lineage (NCBI taxonomy): Eukaryota > Metazoa > Chordata > Mammalia > Primates > Cheirogaleidae > Cheirogaleus > Cheirogaleus major. Next base: position 15,082 of record CAUYPO010118564.1, read on the forward strand.
TATTGAAGTGAGAAACAGGATTCACATAAATCCAATAAAGGATTTCTAGAATACCAAGGTCCTGACTTAAGCTAAAATCTACAAGTTCATAATCACAGGAATGATTTTAAGTTATTGTAAAAAAGTGTAAAAAGACATGTAAAAAATAAGAACTTTAGATATATCAGAGCTATCTAAAAGAAAAAAGCCAAAAGCTTTCAATCTGAAAAGTATGAATAATACCAATTCACCATGACCAATAAGGAATGCTCCAGAAAATCAAGCACCTGACAACATTAAGCAAATTATTAATGTAATCCAAAGAAAAAAAATACAGTATCTTTCTTTTTAGAATAGGTAATTGTATACCACAGTTTATTTACCTATCCTATTATTTGTTAATGGACATTGCTTTTCAATTTAGCTCAATAATAAATAAAATTAGTACAAACATGCACGTATATATGCATTTCTGTTGGTTATATACCTTGTAGTTGAAATTCTAGATTTTATGATGTGTATATTCTCAGCTTTAAGAGATACTGGCAGGCCGGGCGCGGTGGCTCACGCCTGTAATCCTAGCACTCTGGGAGGCCGAGGCAGGCGGATCGCTCAAGGTCAGGAGTTCAAAACCAGCCTGATCAAGAGCGAGACCCCATCTCTACTAAAAATAGAAAGAAATTAATTGGCCAACTAAAAATATATAGAAAAAATTAGCCGGGCATGGTGGCGCATGCC
>CAUYPO010118567.1:0-27938 GCA_963574435.1 Cheirogaleus major
CCGCGATCACATGGATGCCTGGGCTGCCCTTCCCTGCCTGTGAGCCGGGCGAGCCAGCGAGCGGCGCGGAGGCGAGCGGGGACCCCTCCCCTGCCTCTGGCCGCTGGGGCGCTCTGCAGTCTTAAAGCAGCAGCAGGGAAGTGCGGGCGAACTGAGGCAGGACCGGGCAGCGCGCAGCCACCGCACAGTCACGCACAGTCATCAGGATGAATTTCTTAGAGGCTTAAATAATCATTTCAGCAGCCGATTATTTTCCGGTATTTTCTTGCCGGTTGCTAGTAAGATACGGCCAGGGCGACTGGTGCAGAAGGTTGCCTGCTACACAGGGGTGACCGTGAAATGTTCGTAGTTTTAATAAAATCTGCAGCTGGATTAGGATTCCGTATTTACTCTCAGAAAAGTCCAGTTCATTTGCCTAGAGGGAAACACTGCCTCCAAATCCTGGCTGCTGCTGTACCGATCTCTATGATTTCACGGGCTAATTTTTAATTATCTCGAATACATAGTGGAATACAAACACAAGCAGTTCTAATTTTGCTCTCTGAATGGTGCATAAAAAAGCTGATTAAAATTGTTGATAATTTGAGTACTCCCAGACATATAACCCCTCTCACATTGCTGTCCAAAGCCGGCATGATAACGTTTCCTGAATGTTCTGTGTGGTTCTTGAAGTCACCACCATATTCAAACGAAAGCTCTTTAAAGGGGATACATCCATAGTCCATCCATCACCGTGGAAAATCGTGACCACCAGGGGTTAGAATGCATCCAATTTAGGATGCAAGATAGAATATCAGAGGCAGGGCAATAAGGGCTGAGGAAAAGCTTTCTCTGGGGAGGTGGGGGTGGGGGGAGAGGTTTCTTGGAAAACTGGGTGGGCTTTCTGGGCACCGAGTCTCTCCTGCCTAGCCTCCAGTGCCCCTGCAAACACAGAAGGGGAACCAAGCACACCTCGGGCAGCTTGCAAAACAGCACAGGCAAAGCAATGGCGAGGCAGGGACAAAATGGTGCTTTACCAGGCTTGGGCACAAGATGGCCAGGCCCTGAGTACTGGGCAGGGTCAGCTGAGCCGGTGATGCTGTCCTCGCCGTTGCTCTGCATCTGCAGGTGATCACGTGCTGCCGCCCACTCTTGCTGGCCGGCCCAGCCCTGTACCACGCTCCAGAACCAGAGCGTCCTCCCGCTTCACAGACACCGGGTGCTGGCTCCCGGGCCTGCCTGCGTGCACCCAGGAAGGCAGGCGGGGCCCGGTTCCACCCTGCGTCTAGCCAGCTGGACCACTCTTTCAGCCCACAAATTCCTAAGCTGCACACCATTCTGCTCGCAAATTCCTGACTGCACACCAGCTGTCTGCAGGCTCCAGCCAGTCTTGACCCTGCTGCGCTCAAGCATGGAGTCAGACTCAGCCTGGGTCCCACCCCAGCCTTCCACTTACCAGATGTGGGGCTCGTGCGTGTGACTTGAGCCTCGTTCTCCTCCCGTGCAGAACAGAAATTATCAGAGTTCCGGCACGCACGGTCGTGAAGATCTGACGGCCTGGTGCTGGCACATGGTCACTGTCGCTGTTACTGAGTTTGGGGGCAGGGCTGGCTACATGATTTGCAGGATCCACTGCAAAATGAAAAGAAAAAAAAATCACCATTAAAAGTACTAAAATAGAAAGCCTCCTCCTTTCTTTGCAGTCTCTCTCAACCTGGCGTGGTGTCTTTTCTTTGCTGCCTAACGCTGGGCTCCCGTGGGCATGGGAATGTTTGGAGTGAGCGCAGCCCCTCACGGGTGCCAGGGCCCCGCCAGGTGACTCAGGGCAGCACGCACGAGCCACCTACACCTGCAGGGTGGCTTCCCGCCCTCTGCCGGGCCCAGCCGGGCTGGGGGAGCGGCTCCACGGTCTCCCTCTTCACAGACCACGGCCGAGTGCGGTGGAGCGGAGACCTCGCGGGATTGCGGCCTCCTGGCTGAGAAGCTCTCGGTAGCTGGATGGGAGGTGGGCGAGAGGCTCCAGTCCCATGTGGAACGGGCCTGTGGCACACCGCCTGCCCGACGCGGGGACCTTGGCCGTCGCGCCTCATCCCAGATCCCACGCAGTGCGCCCTGTGCGCATGCCCAGACCCCGCTGGCAAGGGCGCCTCCAGGGTGCGGAACACAGATCACCTGTTGGAGAGCAGAGATAATTGCAAGGGCAGAGGCTGGGCAAGACCCAGGGAACACGCGGTGGGGGGTTGGGCAGCGGAGAACCCCTCCCAGAGTTGGCAGGTGGCAGAAAGGTGCACAGTCCCAGCTCCAGTTCCCCCTGCATGTTCCATTCTCCCATCAGAGTTATGATTTCAGTAGCAATATTATTAACAATTTCAAGATAGAAACTGGAGAGCACTCAACCCCAAGTGCAGGCCTTTCAGAGTGTGGGACAGGGTGGGACCCTGTGCCATCCTGTTAGTGCCAGCCAGCCCATGAGGCCAACCCTCTGTGCTTGTCTGTGTAACGCACTCACCACAGGCTGAATGGGCTAAGGATCTTGAATGGGCCTAACACACGCACCAAACTCTCTTTTCATATGTATTTATTTAACATACTTTGGTAAAAAACCCACTTATATCCCTCTACACTGTAAGCTCCATGAGACCAGACTCTCTGCTGTTCTGCAAGGTATCCCCAAGGCCTGGCACATGTATGCACTCGGTGCATATCTGTGCACTGGAAGGGACATCTCTAATGCAGGTAGAAAGGGAGCCCGCCCTAAGATGCACACACACAAGTACACGTAAAGCACTGTGGAACTTAGAAGAGAAATAGAGAACTGTACTTCATACTCCCTCTCAGAGCCGCCTTTTGGGGAAAATGGCAAGTTCATCGAGCCCTCGAGTTCAGCTGTGACGTCAACATGCAAACCTGCATCAAGGAAGGGAGGCATTCTAGCCTGAGAGTGTAAACATCCGGAAAAGCCAACTTTATATAATTGGTTAGGTTTAACGTGATTCCTATTCCTGATTGGTGTGATACCTCGCCTCTGGAAGAGCACCCTTTGACCTGGATCAATTCCACGTGGCATCCCCTTTCCCCCACCCCTGCCTCGCTACAGCTCTGGGTCAACTTTCGTAGCTAAAGAGAGATGAAGTCAAAGAGGCCGCCTTTGTGCCCACTGAACTGTTGCTAAACAAGAGACAGTGCGCACTGGGGGAGCCACATCCCAGTTACGGTGTCTGTTAGTCCTCTGCTTTCTGTTGGGCGACTGAAAAGAACGTCTGGAAGCAATGGCACTTGAGCCATGTGCTAAAGGAAGGGTCGGGGTTGACTGTCAGCAGGGATGAGTGAGGAGGTCAGGCAGGAGGGTGGCTGCAGTGGGGAGGCTCACTCCTGCTGACCTGTGTCATTAATTCCCATCATGACAATACGTAGCTGCCCACGTGGGACCCGTATTAATTTCCTAGGGCTGCTGAGACAAAGATCCACAAACTTAGACTTAAAACAGAAATCTATTGTCTTACAATTCTGAAGGCTAAAAGTCCAAACTCAAAGTGCTGGTTGGGCTCTACTCCTTCTGGAACTTGTAGGGGACAATTCTTTCTTGTCTCTTCCTAGACTCTGATGGGTGCTGGCGATCTTGGGCACTCCATGGCTTGTGGCTGCATCACCCCAACCTCTGCCGTGTCCTCACATGGCCTCTCTCTGTGTCTCTGCTCCTCTTCTCATAAGGACAGCAGTCACATTAGATTAGTGACTCATCCTTCTCCACTGTGACCTAGTCTAACTGATTACACCTGCAATGACCCTACTTCCAAATAGGGCCACGTTCTGAAGTACTGTGAGTTAGGATTTCAGCATTATCTTTTGGGGAAAGGGGAACATAATTAAACCCTGATAGAACCCAAAATGCCTGAAATCAAAAGGCAAGAGGCACGGAAAGGCTTCCTGAGAGGAAGGAAGGCAGACTCCGACGAGGACACCGGGGCCTTTCTCCCGGGCACACGTGGGCCCGTCACGCTGCCCCCACAGGCCCAGAGAAGGAATTCAGAATTTTATCCTGGAGTCTCAGTTTCTTGTCCCGGAAGATGGAATCATAACACCTGCTCTTCTCACCTTGGAAGATTGTTGAGATGGTTCAGTGAGACACGGGAGATGTCTCTGATCAGGACTACACAGAAAACAGCTACATGGCGCCATCTGCAACCGGACCTACAGCAATACAAATATACACTAATACATATTACTCGACAAAGCCTCACTCTGGCTGTCAGGTGTTCAGATTACATTGAAACCAGTCACTATCACACCTCTGGTCCCAGAACTGCAAAGGGCAGGGATGACCAAGAATGTCAGCAGCAGCGACCAGCCCATTCCTTCCTCCAGTGAACGGAGGGAGTCCTCCCACAAATACGTGCTGTGTGTCTGTTATCCACAGGCTGCTGTAATAGTTCCTGGGGAGCTAGAAGTTGGGCGAGGACGGACTGGGAGGGGCATAGGGAGCCTCTGGGCTGCTTGCCATGTTCTCTGTCTGGGTCTGGGCTGGTGTCACATGGGGCGTGCACATGTAAAGATTCATCAAGCTGCACACCTAAGTCTTGCACACCTTTCACACTTTACCGTGTGTAAAAAAAAAAGTTGCCAAAATGCAGTCTCTATTAATTTCACAGTTTACTGGGGGATTCAAGTAACAGTGACAATAATTTAATGAGATAAGCTGTATAGTTGGGAACTGACACATCTAATTCAGCTGGCTAGTCTGTGTGTGTGTGTGTGTGTGTGTGTGTGTGTGTGTGTTCTGGGATGAAGACACTTGTATTGTATGATATTGGAAGATACTTAAAGAGTGAAATGATCAGGACTCGGAAATACTTTAATACTGATGACAGCTGCATTATTCTCAATATAATGGTATTGTAGCTTGTCACCAGCACGTGTTCAGCATCTGTATGCCCAGTTCTATGCCAAGTGCTGGACACACTCACCAAAGTCAGTCCTTATCTGGGAGGTAAGTGCTGTCGCCACCCTCCCTATTCTTCAGATGAGGAAGCCTCGGCGCAAGGAGGTCCAGAAACCCCCACTGTATGCATCACCAGCCACTTAGGGGCAGAGCTGGCCCTGAACCCAAGCCCAACACTCATCGGTCCTGTAAGGACAAGTCCCCCTCTAAGTGGGGAAGAGACAGGCGTGGGGAGAGGCTGAAAGATGCTATAATGACTTCTGAAGTTCCAGAGTGGACGCTGGTGTGGACAGAGGAGACTGACCAAGCACAGGGACCCAACAACTCTCAGAGGCCTTCATGTTCCTCCGGGCTCCCTCCCTCACACCCCACAGTCTAGTCTCTATAAAACACCAGCACCATCCTGCAATGCTCACACACAGTTACACATGCACACACACACACACACACAGAGCAATAGAATCACAGGAAGCCCTGGTCAAACTCTTCATTGCCCTCCCATCCCACGTTCCAGCTCACGCATCCAGCGCTGGCTTGCTGGGTTTTGTTCCAACACACCCAGCACATTCCCACACTCTGCCCTCAGACACCCCCGTGGCCTGCCCCCCACTGCCAGCGCCAACGCCTGCTCTTCAGAGAGCCTTTCCCTGACAACCCCCCCCCCCATAGCATTTTCTACCCTGTCAGTCCTTTCCTCTGAGCTCTGCCTTCCGAATGTCGATTCATAAATATATGTATGTGTTTACTGGCGTATCCACCTGCACGGATTCTGTCTCTCTGTCCGCTACTGCGTTCCTCTCACCTAGAACAATGCCCGCCATGGCCCGAGTGGTCAATGAATATCTGCCAAATGATGAAGAAAGATTGGATTTGCAAGAGAAACTTCAAATGAGGCAAGATGCAGGGACCCTTAGTGGCAGCTCCTCCGCGTCACAGCCCAGGAGACCTAGAACTGGGATAGCACAAAAAGATACCCAGATGGAGGGGGGATTAAAAAACACCTTCTTAGATGTCACATCAACCGCATAAACATTTCATCAAAATAAATATTTCCCTACTCTGCACTGGGCAGGTGGCTGGCTCGTAGGCACTCTAGCAAGGTATTCTTTAAGTGAAGACAGGTACTGAGTCTAGGGATTTGAATTATAAGAAAAGGTCAAGGCGGGGTTTGTATCAAATACACGTTAGAAGCAGAGAACACTTCAAAGCGAAACACAGCCTGTGTGGAGAGTGCTGATCGCGGCCCACTGGGATTCCACGCCGGGGAGGGAGGCCGGGAAGAGCCGGGCTGGGAGCGCAGGACAGAGCTGCCTCGGGCATCTGGTTCCCCCCAGCCCCCCGACTCCTGTCTACAGATGAGAGGGTTGCAGACGGCCCCTGTTGACAGAGTAGTGTTCATACCGAATTCTCGAGATGGGCGGGGTGTGAGGCAGCGGTCGGTCCCTGGGTCCCCATTACAGGTAGTCTCCCAGCTCCCAGGGTGGGGACGGAATCCAGGTTTTAGCATGGAGCTGTGAGCGTTTGGGGACGTGACCCAGTGTGGCCCTGAGGGCAGCAGACTGGGGAAGCAGCACAGAGGCCCTTGCGTGGCCTCCGTGGCACCAACCACAGCAGAATTCTGTGGCTTCGTGGGTGGCTCATCAGACACCATGGAAGGGGTCTTTGATGAGAAGCCTGAGGGGTCTCTGAGGGGGCTCTGAGGAGTATGAACAGGGAAGAACAAGGGTCCCCAACACCAAGTGGGGGAAGGGGAGTGGCCAGCGCTGCGTCATGTGTACCCGAAGCCAGTGACGTGGGTCTGGCACCCAGTGGTTAAGACCTGGGCTGGGGTGGGAGCCTGGCAGGGCCACTGGGGAGGTGATTTGCATGGATTATTTAGCCTCTGGCTTCCAAAGACTGGGTTATTAACCCTGCCTATGCCACAGGCTGTGAAGATCAACTGAGTTACAACCTTCCAAGCGCCTAGAACAGCGCCTGGCATGCAGAGAGCCCAAGACCCAGCGCTGTAAATATTTACTACTATTACTGCTGCCGCGGTGCTGCTGCCGTTGCAGCTGTCCTTAGTAAGGCTTCATGCCTTGAGGCAAGAGCAGAAGAAAAGGGTAAGATGTCAGAGACAGATCAGGAACATGGAGAAGACAGGGAAAAAAGCCAATGCAGAAAAAAAAAGGACAAAACTGTATGGAGGTTTTTTTCTTTTAATTTACTTGAACCAAATTTGAATGGCTTGAGAGAAGTCAGACAAATTGGGGATAAGATAAAACTGGACCCTTGCCTCATTTCAGACACACTTAAAATGCTTAATTTGAAAACTAAACAAGAAAAATATTTGAATAATAAAAAAGTAAGACCAAGCAATTCAGATAGAGGAATATTCTGGAGAATGTATGTATCGCCTAGGACGAGGGATGCATTTTTAAACATGATATTTTCACTATATTTAATTAAGTGAGAAAAGCAAGACCCAGTGAGCCCTGGCTATGGACCAGGACTGTGAACAAGGTACATCACTGCACAAAGTAGACGGCAAATGTTTCTCCCGTGGTGCTTATAGTCAATGTCAAGTTTCTCGTCTGGAAATCATACTCACTATTGTCTGTTTCTGAGAGCAACTCAAGGAAGAAAGCTTGTTAAATCCTAAATAATTTGTACTCCGGTGTTGCCTTTGAGATGTCTCTTCCCGTGCAATTTAGCAACATAGAAAATACGAGGCACACACATACGAGGTGAAGGGATGAATGGCCCGCTCAGTGATGCTTACGACAGCAACTGGACATGAACAACCAAAATGTCTACCATCAGGGGACCGATTAGATAGACACAGGTGCACCCAGATCGTGGAATACCGCGCAACCGTTTCAATGACAAGACAGCCTGAGAGCTCATGTGACAATGTCTCCAGATGTGCTAAAGTGAAAGACGTAAGGAAGGGACAATAGTGGGTACACTATGTTCCCACTCACCTAAAGAAATGTGAACACATATGATTCTTGTAGAGATAAATGAAGACATTATCTACAGTTGCATCTCAAAAGAGGGACTGGAGTAGGACATAGAAGGAATACATAATTTCGTTTTCTTTATCGAATAGACGTGTTTTTACTAATTTTACTTTATTTTGCTATGTGTAAGTATACTTTTTCAATTAAAAGTTATCAGTGTAAAAAAGATACCAATGAGCTTTAAGAGGTCATTGTACACAGTTCTACACTGCTCAACGTGTCAGCTTCTAGCCCCAACATAAAGGTGAATTAATTAAGGCAAAATAAAGAATTTAGCTACTCGGTTACACTCACTACAGTTCAAGTGCGGAAGTAGCCACATGTGGCCATTGCAGATATAGACCGTTTCCATTACTGCAGACAGTTATATTGGACCGTGCCAGATACTCTTTATGAACCTAGAGCCAGTGAATTTTTCATGAGATATTTGAGCCTTTGTTCTTCATACTAGAGTTGACTCAAAAGAAAAATACCCAATAGGTTTGTGCTTTATACAAGATAAGTGTTGCCTTAAGATTAACACACATCTTTCCACTCTCCCCTTATTAACCAGCAAGAAGGAAACTGATTCCTTCAACCTGTTTGCAGTTTCGTGATTAAGGCTCTAGGTTATTTTTAATGTATTTTAAGTATCGAAATGCCTGGGTACTCTTGCCCCTATGACAACCTAAATTAATCAATATATAGGATGCTATTTATAAGCATAAAGTAATAAAAAGTTAAGTACAAACCAAAAATAATCTGAATTTTTAATGGTTATATAAATACTGGTACCTCGTCACTTTTTCCTATCCCTCATGTTCTCTCTTGTTTAGGCTTCCGAGGTCCCTTCCAATGCTGGGAAGCCCCAGGTGCCATTCCAGCTGAGAGCTGAGCTCAGGTAACTGTGGATACTAAAGGTCGTTATCAGTATATTTGGCTCAATAAGCCAAAAAGTACCAATGAATGGTCTGGGGATTGCCCTTCCATTTCTACCCTGGAAGTTTCATTTCTGTTTCTTAATCAGTCTAGTATGAATTTAAATCTTCCTTAGGCACCAAAACTGGGGTCTTGGTCACTTAAATGCCAAGAAAGTAACCTTTAAGACTTAGAAATCTTCTTGCAATTAGGGAAAGATAAATGCAGATTTAATGCTTATCTTTGCCCTTCAGAGTGAAAGTGGCTGATTTTAAAATGTTCTCCCCCTCATGCCAAGCTACTTTCATCACAGCTAATAGAATATCAGGACATCATCTGGCCTGGCCGGATAGCTGCCCTCCCGAGACACCTCCGTGGAGGACACGTGCCCTTCGTCAGTTAATAATAGTGTCTTCGACAAAGAGCCCTGCCTCCAGCCATCCGTTAGGTTGGGGCTTTCCATAATCAGCCACTAGAGGAGGAAGTGTGAGTGAACACAAAACGCTCTTTCACTCAATTTCTCTTTTCTGCATTGGGACTTCCTAGAAGAAACCGCTACGACCTGTCTCAGAGGAGAGAGCTTAGAACCTGCAGAGAAAGGCAGAACTACTTATTCACCTGCAAACAGATATTCAGAACGACCTTCTTGCTACCAGGAGAGGAATTAAATCTGCCAATGCTGCAAGCTCTCCTTTTTCTTATTCACAGACTTTTACGAGAATCAGCTTAAGACAGCAACCTGATCTGAACTCACTAGGCAGGAAAGCAAGGCAACATCGGGGCCTGGCCCAGCCCACAAGGAACACCCTGTCCCAAGCCAGGCATTTTGCCAAATGGCCTCAAGACAGGCCAGAAAAGGGACGAGGTAGTGAAAAAGAGCATATTTCTGCCACTCAGTGCTACTCAGACTGGGGAAACCCAGCAAACACCACCTCGCAATGGGTCTGCTTCCATTCAGAAGCTGTGAAGGAGTGAAATGTGATAGCATCACTTGTATTTTTCTCTTTGTCTACCAAAGTGGTCTCAATAAAAATGAAATATCTATAGAAAATTTTCACATTTGTCAACCTTTGTCCAATCCATATCTGTGGGTAATTTTTAAGCAAATACACCCATGGTTCATTACCATGGCACTGATAGGTAATGACATCTTCTTCATAAATGAATTTTTCCAACAAATTTGCCTTTTATGGGAAAAAAAAAAGGAACTTCTTCAAATAAAGATTAATATTACCAACTTTTGCATTGGGCAGATGTGGGTTTGAGTTTGTCCCTCCAATTACTAGTAATGTGACCTTGAGCAACTCACTTATTCTTTCTAGGCCTCAGTTTCCTCATCTGAAAAATGGGAATATCAGTAGAACATAACCCACAAGATTCTTGTGAGGTTTAAATAAAGCATCATCTCTGCTCAGAGCTGAGCCCGGCACATCAGAAAAACTCAATCTGGCAATGTTGATGACTTATTGTTTTCAACCTTCTTAAGAAATGCATACAGAGCATAATAGAATTTTTCCTGTTAAAGCTTAAGCCCACCATTGCGAACAGCATAGTGTGGGGCAGAGGAGAGGCCTGTTTGTCTCTATACTTGGTGATCCTGTTGAATTCGGGGAACTCTACTGTTTGTTGTTTGGGACTAGTTCCTGGTGCCCCCTCCCATATTCACTTCTGGTTTTAAATCTGCTACAAGCCAAGAACCCAGATGACAGTAAGTTAGTACTCTACTTAAGACAGACGTGAATGGAATTAAAGTCAGTGATTCTCATATGAGAAGCACATGGGGAGATGGATCTGGCGTGAAGCCAAGGCTTCAGCATGTTATAAGTCCCCCAGGTGAGCCCAGTGCCCAGGTGGGGGCCTCTGCTGTTAGGACAGTACGTGGAGGTCACGTCCCTCATTCCCTGGTGGCAGCCCAGGCAGTCCGTGGCCAACCTGCACTAGGTGTGGCTTGGGGCAGGCTTGGAACTTCTGGTCCAGTAGAAGGGCCAGGGTCCCAGACTGCCTTGTAAGTCTGAAGCCAATGCAACCCCTCCAGGGGAGGCAGAAGGAAGAAATCAAAGCAAGTCCAGTCCTTCGAGCAGTACTAACTGAGGTCACTGTGGCTGGGGCTTGTGCTAGACACATGGGGTATGTTAGTAAATAAAACAGACGTGGCCCCGAGCCCCTGCATGCACAGAGGGGTGACAGGAAGGCCAATGAGGGCAAATAATTGCACGAGTAGCTAAATGATTAAATTATTATATGAATAAACTGCAATTAAATAAGTGTACTGCAGAAAGTGCTTGGATACAAAGGGTAAGGTGTGGGGACACAAAGCAAAGAGGTCCTTGATCAAAGGCGAGTGATCACCCGAGGAGGACCGGAGGGTGGTGCAGTGTCCTGGGGCTGCTGTAACCAAGTGCCACATGCTAGGGTGGCTTCAACAACAGAATTCATTGTCTCACAGTTCTGGAGGCCAGAAGTCTGAGATCGAGGTGTCGGCAGGGTTGGTTACTGCTGAGGGCTCTGAGAAAGGGACCCATGCCCGGCCTCTCCCGCAGCTGGGGGTGGCTTGCCGGCAACCTTCGGCGTCCCTTGGCTCCTGCTGCATCACCCTGATCTCTGCCTTCATGTTCACATGGCATCCTGCCTGTGCACCTGTCTGTGTCCAGATCCCCCCTTTTTATAAGGACCCCGGTCATACTGGATGAGCAACCACTCTAACGACCTCATCTCAGTGTGAACATCAGCAATGACCCTATTTCCAAATAAGGTCACATTCGCAGGTACTGGGGGTTAGGGCTTCAAACATCTTTTGGGAGGACACATTTCAACCCATAATGGGTGGTAAAGAATGGGGCTGTGAGTGGGGAGGGGGTGGAAGAAGAAAGCATCACTTGAGGAAAAGGCTGGTGCCAACGCACTGTGTCAGGAGGGCCGCTGCAGTGACCAGGCGTGGCTGAGAGCCGGTGCACCAAAGCACAGCAAGCAAGAGGGGCCTGAGGTGCCTGCAGCAGGCTTTGGGGCTCTATGTGGAATCTGGGAGCCAACTTGGGGGAGGTCATAAAACCAAGGGATATAGCAGAACCAGCAAGAGGGACAGGAGGGAACTGCCCCTCCGTCACCTGAAGAAAGAGCGGAGGTCTAATTCCAGCGAGGGGTGAGCAGTCTCGGGACTGACTGGTGTCAGGCACAGCTGAAAACAGAATCCAAACTGAAAACAGGAGATTAAAGAAGTGTTGCAATAACAAATGTTGAGAATCCCCAGGTTCTTTCCTTGCCGGGCTCTTAGAGGTACAGCAGCGAGAGATGATCCTGGGATACCAGCCAGTCCAGAAGAAGACGCATGAAAATACTGACACGCAGATTCTTCCAACGAGGCAGACTGACCTTAACTTTCAGTGCTTCTCAAACTTCGGCATGAATAACGGTTATGGTGCAAGAGGGTATTAAAATACAGGTTCCTGGGCCCAACTACCAGAGACTCGGATTCAGAAGGTCTGGGAGGGTCTTAAGAATATACATATCTAACAAGCACCTGGGAATGGCCCGTGGACCACACTTTGAGAACCCCTGCTGTAGAGAGTCCGCAACTTCATGGAATCAGTGAGCTTCCGACCAGCATTTCACAATTCTACTCTTAAACACAAGCAGAGATGAAGTATCCAAAATGACCAAAACATTTGAAGAAAACATCTATTGTGAAAGACAGTGCCCAAGACAAACAGAAAGGAAAGTGAGTCTTCAAAAATAAGAAAACTATATTAAATCAGTCGTTATTCTCAGAGAGGAAAGATACAAGACATGACATCTATAAAAATAAGAACACATGTTATTTTTCTAAAAAGAACATTCGAAGATCAAAAGTATAGTTCTTAGACATTAAAAACATGATAGTAGAATTAAAAATTTGAAAAACATATCTAGAAAGTAAAACAAAAAATTAAAGACAGAAAAATGTAGAGATAAGATATTTTCCAGCCCACAAAGCCTCACATTTGAATTAAAAGCATTCCAGAAGGAGTAGAGGTCACATGGGAGGAAGAGAATCATCAAATAAATACTTCAATGAATTTTCTCAGATCCAAAGGGTATGATTTTGGGGACTGAAGAGGCCCATCAAATATCCAGCACAACAGATAAACTTCAGCCTACGCCTAAGCACGCTTATGTGAAATTTTAGAATACAGCAACAAAGATGCCATAAACTCTTAATGAAAAAAAATTAGGTTTAATACAAAAGATTAAGGATCAGCATGGTACTGGATTTCTTTAAAACAATATTAAAAGTTAGAAAACAGAGGGTCATATCATTCCAAACCATAGGTAAAATTATTTCCACACTAGAATTCCATGCCCAAGCCAACTATTAATAAGTAAAAAAAAATACATTTTCATAATACAAGGTCTCAAAAACATATCTTCTGTATATGCTTTATCAGGGAGTTACTGAAGGATGAGCTCCACTAAAATGAAATTGGAAACCAAAGCAGAAGACATGAGGTACAGAAAACAGAAGGTCTAGAACAAGACAGAGATGAAGGGCTATCTGGGATGGTGGTGAGGATTCCGGGATACAGCTGCACCGCAGCCTACAGAGCAGCAAGTCCGGACAACACCTGGCCAGAAGCTCCTGCAGAGATGTCTTTAAAGAGATTAAAATAACAGGACACTTGAGTGTCGGAACATAGTGAAAGGAAAATTACACACATGGGGGAAAGTTCGGAATTTGTAATAAGTACATAAGAAATCAAGTAAATAAAATAGTCAAACAAATATTAATTTCAGGAAAAAAATTATAAAAGGAGCAAGAAAAAGGTATTCTGTGTAGCTCAGCTGTGAATATTGATAATATTCAAAAACATTTAATATTAAACATATAAACATGCAGTATTGGTCTAATGAATATTACAATTATAATACCTTGAAGGAGGCATGATGGAAGTACACGTGTATAGTGAAATGTTAGGAGTGAAATAGAGCTCGGTCTTCATCTGCTGTTATGGGAAGTTAATAATACTGGAATTTTTTTTTGAAAAGGTTTTGTTCTCCGTTATTTCTAAACAAGGAGATAAGTTTTCTAAATCAATGAAAAAGAGTTAAAAGTGATTTTATCTAGGGATGAGACAGAGGAATTGGGGATGTTATTTTTGTAGCAAACTTTGTAAACTGTGTGGTTCTTCAAATTAAGTACATAGTTAAGTCTGAGAAAACTGAAAAACATTGGACCATATAAAAATATAAACAAAAATAGACAAATAATGACATATAAATAGACACTTTTAGAATGGTGGCAGGAGGACCCTCTCACCAGTGAAATAACCATAACTAATAGAAAATGTTAAAAAAAAAATCACATCTCTGGAAATTGTCCCAAAGGCATACAGGAAATGAAGAAGCATTATTTCAAGAAAACCTACTAAGTCTCAATAAGAACAGCTAAAGTCTGTGACATCTGAACCATGACTTGCTCTGCCTCACCTCACTCCACTTCAGTCTGAAAGAATCTATACTCCAAGAACATGAGGCTACCACTTTCTCAGTTCCCATTCAAAAGCTACAGTTTCTCCCCAGGGCAGGGAAGCAACCAGAATTTCTCATCCACCCCTTATCCCAGCTCTGTGCTGCAGAAGTTTAATTCCAAATAAGCATGTCCAAGATGTCAGGGATTCCCAATTCACTTGTGGGATGAAGATTCTATGCCAGGTAAGGCAAGCTATGAATACGAGAGCTACCACCATCACTCCATGTGAAGGAGACCTCTATTCCTACTCTCAGCTCAAGAACAGTGTTACAAAAACTCTTCCCAGGCAAACAGGCTGTAAAACCAGAGCTCTGTAGCTGTCCCTAAGAGGGCTGACTTCATTTGGAACAGAGCATAGGAAAGTTAAAGCCAAAGAACATTGTCCAAACAAATGGAGATTTTGGTGGTGAACAACTAAGAGGAGGCTTATATTAATGGCTTCATAATGTCAACAAGTAAAATAAATGAGAGACAAGCTAGAAGTTTATCATAGAGAACCATGGAGAGAGACAGTAAAGAAATGTCATCCTGAAGTCAGAGCAAGCCTCAAAGACTAGCTTCAAATACTACCCCTGGAAAGGGGCCTGATGTTAATTGGATCAGACTGTAGAGTAATTTATGCCCTGGGGCATTGTCAAAAACAATAAAACAATCAGCTAGCAATTAGTGGGGGCTGATAGTTGGATGTGATACCAAGAGGGAGAACAGCCTGAAGCTTAGCAAGGAGATCAAAGAAAGAGATGGTCAGAGAAAGCCTGGCTAAAACTACAGTCATGCTTGGGGGTGGAGGGAGTGGTCAGGGGGACTTTGTGCATGCCCAAGGCTGTACCTTGTGAAGAGCAACATCAAAGGCAGCACACTGCAGAGAAAATAGACTTCAACTCAACTAGTCCAGCCAAGTCACTAACAGAATAAAAAAGTGAATAACACCAACAAGCCTCATAGGAGGAAGGTTAGTATCCAGAGTCACTATAATATATTATCTAAAATGCCCATTTTCAGAAAAAAAATGAAAAGAATAAAAGGGAAAGGAAAGGGAACAGAAAATAGTGAATACATAGGAAAAATTTAAAAAACAGGCAACAAAAAGTGCCTTTGAGAGACCCAAATTTTGGACTTAGTAGATGAAATGATCAAAGCTATTCTTATAAATATGTTCAAAGAGCTAAAGGAATCATGCTTTAAGAACTAAAGGAGAGTATGTTTATAATGTTTCATCAAATGGAGAATATCAACAAAGCTAGAAATTATCAAAACAAACCAAGTGAAAATTTTGGACTTGAAAAGTATACTTGCCAAAATGAAAAATTCACTAGAGGGGTTCAGCAGTTGAAATGAGCTTATCGAAGAAAGAATCAGTGAACTTGAAGATAGGTCAATAGAGATTATAAAATCCGATGAACAGAGAGAAAAAAGAATAACAAAAATTAACAGTCTCCATAAATGTGGGGAATCATTAAACACACCAACAAACAAAGTGCAATAAACATATCAGAAGAGCAGAAAGAACACAAAAAAATATGCAAAGAAATAATGACTAAAAACAGCCCAAATTTAACAGAAATTTGTATTCTATATATCCAAGAAGCTCAATAAATTCTAAGTCAGATTAATGTAAGGGATCCAAACCCAGACTCATTATAGATAAAATGTTGCATGCCAAAGGCAAAGACAAAGACAAAGAAAAGTCTTGAAAGCAGCAAAAGAAAAACAACTGGTCACATACAGGGAAGCCCCAATAATATTAACAGCTTATTTTTGTCAGAATCATTGGAGGCCAAAGCAGTGGATGACATTCACAATGCTAAAAGAGAAAGAGAACAACAAAAACAACAACAAAAACCCTTTCAACCAACAAGAAAATGTGGTTAATGTGAAGAGAAAATAAAGATCTCCCCAGAAAGAAAAAGTCAGAGAATCTGTTGCTAATAGGACTGCTTTATTAAAAATACAAAAGGAAAATTTTCAGACTAAATGTAATAATTGATAGCAGACAGTAATTCAAATCCATACAAAGAAACAAAAAGTGTCAATAAAGGTAATTACATAGCTAATTGTAAAAGATAGTATAATTGCATATTTCTTCTCCTTTTTTCACTTAATTGATTTAAAAGGCCATTTTATAAAATAATATGTATGTAATCCTATTATTAGGCCTGTAAATTATAAAACTGTAATAACAATAAGAGCACAGGGGAGGCAGGTGGCAACAAAAAATGTATTAGAGGAAGAAAATGGCATAGTTGGTAAATAAAATCACAGGAAGAAATAAAAAGGACCAGAAATATTAAATAAAAAGGTTAATACAACAAACTTTATAATTATATTTTAAAAGAGGAGGAAGGAATGGAGTTATATAGAAATAACATTTTTATATTTCACTTGAGTTAAGTTAGCATAAATCTAAAGTAGAGTCTCATAAGTTAGGATGTGTATTGCAAATCCTAGAGGAACCACTAGAAAAAAAACACCCTGAAAAATATATGGTAAAAAAAAAAAAATCACTGAAGAAATTAAAATGCTACATTAAGAAATATTCACATAATGCAAAATAAAGCAGTAAATGAAAAATAGAGAAAAACCACATGTGATGTATAGAAAACAAAACGTAAAACAATAGACAAATTCAACCATATCAATAATAACATTAAATGTAAATGGATTAAATAATCAAACAAAAGGCGAAGATTTTCAGACTAGACAAAACAAAAACAAGATCCAACTATATGATATCTACAGAAGACACATTTAAAAATTTAAAGATATAAAGATTGAAAGTAAGAAGATGGAAAAAAATATATGGTAATAAGAGACTTGGAGTAGTTATATAAATATCAAATGTATAAACTTTAACACAAAATAATTCTAGAGATTAAAAAGGAAATTTTAATGATAAAACAAATTCTTCAAAAATCTGTAATGATTTTAAACATATATGCACCTAACCATAGAGCCCCCAAAACAGGTTAGGTAGAAATTGATAGAATTAAAGAAGGAAATAGACAATGCAAAAACAATAGTTGATTATCTCACTTTCAATAATTGATACAGTAACTATGAAGAAGGTCAACAAATATAGAGAGTACTTTAACAGTACCATAAGCCAACTAGGCCTGACAGATGTCTATAGAGCACTCCACCCAATAAAAGCAGAATATACATTATTTTCAAGCACACAAGGAACATTCTCTATATAAACCTTATATAAGATCATTTTTAAAAGTCTAAATAAATTTAAAAGGATTGAAGCCATACAAAGTATGTTCAATGACCACAATGGAATATACTCCATCAATAGCAGAGTAAAATTTGGGAGATTCACAAAATTTGGAAATTAAACAACATGCTCCTAAATAACCAATATGTCAAAGAATAATTAAAAGGAAATATCAGAAAATACTTTGAGATTTAAAAAGGAAGACACAACACTAACATATATGTGATGCAGATTAAGCAGTGCTTCTAGGGAATTTTATAGCTGCAAATACCTATATTAAAAAACAAGAAAAATATAAAATTAATGGCCTAACCTTCCATGTTAAGACACTGGGGAAGAAGAAAAAGCAAATTAAACCCGAAGCAAGCAGATGGAAGAAGATAATAGAGTTGAATTAATAAAATGGAAAATCAATAAAATCAGAAGTTATTTCTTTGAAAGGATCAACAAAATTGATAAGACTTTATTTAAGATTGACTAGGAAAAAAGAGAAGTTTCAAATTTCTAAAATTATTAATCGAGAAGAATCAGGGGAAATTACCATTGATCTATAAAATGGATTATAAAGGAATGCTATAAACAATTGTAGGGCAGTAACTTATTTAATTTACATGAAATGGACACATTCCTAGAAATACACAAACCTCTAAAACTAACTCAAAAAGAAATAGAAAATCTGAATAGGTCTACAATAAGTTAAAATATTGAATTAAGTACAATAAAAGATAAAATGCATAAGACCATCTCAGTAGATGCAGATAAAGCATTTGACATATCAACACCTTTTTATAATAAAAGCACTCAGTAAACTAGTAATAAAAGGGAACATTCTCAATATATTAAAGAGCATCACAAAAACCCACAGCTAACAATATACTTAACAGTGAAAGAGTGAATGTTCCCATCCCCAAGATCAGGAGCACAGCAAGGATGTCTGCTCTCACCACTTCTAACCGATATTATAGTGTAAGTTCTATCCACATAATTGGGCAGGAAATGAAATAAATGGCATTCAGATTGTAAGGGAAGAAGTAAAAGTCTCTCTATACATAAATGGCATGATCTTGTATATAAAAAACCATGAGGAATCCACTAAAAAATTATTAGAACCAATAAATAATTTTAGCAAGTTTTCAGGATACATGATCAAGACACAAATCTCAATTGTATTTTTATACAGTTTCAATGAACAATCTAAAAATTAAATTTAGAAAACAACTCCATTTATAATAGCATCAAAAAGAATAAAATTTTTAGAAATATAGCATTGAAAAGAAATATTAAATGTGTACTCTAGAAACTATAGAACAACATCAAAAAAATACAGAAGACCTAAATAAATGAGACAACACCCCATATACATCGATCAGAAGACAATACATTTATGGTGGCTACTCTCTCCAAATAATTTAGAGATTCAGTGCAATCTCTTTCAAAATATTAGATGGCTTTTTTGCACAAATTGAAAAGTTGATCCTAAAATTCATATGGAAATGAAAGGAAACAGAATATTCAAAACAATCTTGAAAAGGAAAAACAAAATTGGAGGACTCACAATTCCCAATTCCAAAACTTACAACAAAGGTACAGTAATCAGGACAGTGTAGTATTGATATCAGGACAGACATATAAATCAATGGAACATAATTGAGAGTCCACAAATAAACTTTTAACTTTATGGTTAGTTGATTTCAACAAAGGTGCTCAGGTAATTCAAGGGGGAGAGACTAATCTTTTCGATGCCAAACAGCTTTATATACACATGGAAAAGAATTAAATTGGACCTCTTCCTCACACCATACACAAAACTAACTCAAAATAGATCATAGATCTAAATGTAAGAGTTAAAACTTTAGAACTCTTAGAAGAAAACATAGGAGTGAATCTTTGTGACCATGCATTAGGCAAAGTCTTCCCTGATATACCCCCAAAAGCATAAGTGACCAAAAAAGTATACATTAGACTTCATCAAAATTAAAAGCTCTTTGTGCTGCAGATGATACCATCAAGAAAGTGAAAACACACCCCACAGGATGGGAGAAAATATTTCCAAATCATATATCTGATAAGGGGCTTGTATCCAAAACATATAAAGAATTCTTATAACTCAATGATTAAAAAATAAATGACTCAATTAAAAATTGTCAAAGGATACAATTAGACATTTTTCCAAAGAAGATATGCAAATGACCAATAACACATGAACAGACACTCAAACTCAGCATCACTAGTCTTCAGGGAAATCTAAATCAAAACCACGATGAGATAGCACTTCATTAAATATCAAAAATACAGATGATGATCAATCTTTTTCAGTATGGGGAGAAATGAAAATGCTCACTCACTGCTACTAGAAATGTAAAATGGTACATTTTGGAAAACAGCTTAGCAGTTCCTTGAAAAGTTAAAGGTAGAGTTACTGTATGGCCCAGTAAGTCCACTCCTAGGTACCTTCCATGGGAAATAAGAACTTATGTCCACACAAAAACATGTACATAAATTTTGAACAGCATAGCAACCAAAAAAATGGAAACAACTCAAGTGTCTATCAACTGGTGAATAGATAAATAATATGTGGTACACACATATAATGAAATATTGAGCAATAGAAAAGAATGAAGTACTTACTGCAATGTGGATGAATCTTAAAAACAGTGAAGTTAAGTGAAAGAAGCCAGTCACAAAGGACCCCATATTGTGTGATTCCATCTGTACGAAATTCTCAGAATAGGCAAATTTATGGCAACGGAAAGTAGATTAGTGGTTGCCTACAGCTGAGGAAGGAAGGGTAAGGGGAGAATGAGAATACGTAAGAGGTTCCTTTTTAAGATGTCAAAGATGTTTTACCATTAGATTTTGATGCTGATTGTACAACTCTGTGAATATACTAAAAACTATTGAATTTTACACTTTAAATAGGTGAAGTATATGGTATGCAAATTACATCTCCATAGAGCTGTTTTAAAAATACATAAGCAAGAGGCAGATAGAATGTTACAGACTACATTTACCAAAATTTCTCGGTGAGCATGGAGGCTCTGCTTATTAAATCATATGTTATTGTCACCTTGAAGCCATTATATTTGTCTTAGTCCATTTGTGTTGCTTATGACAGAATACCTGAAACTGGGTAACTTACAAAGAAGGAAGTGTATTTGGCTCATGGCTCTGCAGGCTGCAAAGAAGCCTGGTGCCAGCGTCTGCCTCTGGTGAGGGCTTCAGGGAGCTTCCACTCATGGCAGCAGGTGAGGCAGAGCTGGAATGTGAGGGATTGTGGTGAGAGAGGAAGCAGGAGAGAGAGGGGGGAGGTCAGGGCCAGCCTCCTTTTAACAATCAGCTCTCATGGAAGCTAACAAGCAAGAAGTCACTCATTTCCGTGAGTTTGGCACCAAGCCATTCCTGAGGGATCTGGCCCCATGACCCAACAAGCCCAGCTCCAACACTGGGGATTGAATTCCAACATGAAGTTTGAAGGGACACACATCCAAGCCATAGCGATAGTCTTCACGTGAGATCAAGTGTTTCAGAGCAGTAGCTCATGATTTCTTTATATGTATTGAAATATATTAATAATAAAATACAGATTTATCTAATTTTTATTTATAACATTACAATGTAATAAGGCTGTAGACTTGACTACTGTATCCCAGCCATCCTGTGTACTGGCTGGTCTCCCTTTGTCCCTGTACCTCCCCTGCCCTCTCTGTGCCCTGAGCAGCTGAATTCCATGGACTGCATCATCCTGACTCACTGATTGCATTGCTATAAATGTTTGTGTCCCCTAAAGATTCATAGGTTGAAATTCTAGTCCTTAATATGATGCTATTAGGAGGTGGGGCCTTTGGGAGGTAATTAGGTCATGAAGAGGAGACCCTCATGAATGGGATTAGTGCTCTTGTCAAAGAGACCCCCAAAAGCTCTCTCACCCTCTTCCCATCATGTAAGGATGCAGCAAGAAGTTAGCGATCTGTAACCCAGAAGAAGACCTCGCCGGATCCTGTACCCTGACCTTAGACTTCCAGCTTCCAGACCTGTGAGAAATAAGCTTCTGTTATGTAGAGTCTATGGTCTATGTATAGCCACCAAGTCTATGGTGGCTGCTTTGTTACAGCAGCCTGAACAGACTAAGACACTGATTCCAGTGAGTCTGGCCAACAGGGACATGGACCAGAGTCCAGGAGCCAAAAGAGAGAGGCCTGATAAACTAGCCCTCCTCCCCTTTCTCTTCCCTCCCTTCCTCCTCCCTCCTCCTTCCTCTTCCTCCCTCCTTCCTCCCATGATTGTGTCAGGGCTGAGCTTCTCATGACCACCAGCCCAGTCTGCAACTGCCTCCTCCACAGTTCTTTTGACGATCATGGGCATCCTAAAATACCCTTTGCTCCCCTTGCCCTTAGGGGTAGAGAAGCTTTCTGCTGGGGCCATCCTCAGTTTTGTCACCCTTTCTTGTGGTTGCCCATACCTCGGTTCACGGTCCCTCATTCCTCCTGCAGTCTCTTTCCTGCTGGGGCCTTGGTGGAGACAGGGCATTTCACACCAATTCCTCACCTAACAGGAACCCTCTAGGGTCAAAGGGAAGGGTTATTTCCACCATTCAGACTCACTGGGACACGTTCAGCCTTGGCCTTTGTGCACCTGCAAACGCCAGGTGGCCCTTGGCCTTGCAGAGCCACACCTGCACAAAAGGACGCATTAGAAAGAAGTTCCTCTGGGTCACCTTGCCCTTCTGGTTTCCCGTGACACTAGGGATGCTCTTTCAAGCAACAGAGTTTAACTTTAAAAGTCAAAATTTTTCCTACAAAGCGAGCTAACCGTAAATATGATCAGGGCACCTAATTTATATTTCAAATAAGACAGTAAGAATAGAAAATTTTAAAAATTAGTTATGCTATGCAAATTTAATATTCAAACAATATTTAAAACTCATTGGATATACATTTTTGAAGTAGCAACCTGAACTCCTGGCTCCCAGGCCTGGCTAGGGCTTCTCTCCGAGCCTCATCTGCCTGTGTCTGGGAGACAGTTCTCAGACCCCCTAGTCTGCCGTGCTCTGCACAGCCACCCCAGTAGACTCAGTCTTTCCTCAGGCTGGGTAACAATTCATACCCAACTAGCAAGGCCACAAATAAGGGATATTTTGCTGGTTGTGCCAGATCTCTGAAGGGCTGATTAAAAAGATTATATAAAACGAAATGTTGTGGGTCTCTCCTGAGTTAAGAAATACATTGCACTATTTTTCACATTGCTTTAGCCATAGATGGCATACATTTATTTCCTTCCTTCGGGTCATATAATATCTGATCTTTTTATTAGCATGCTAGCTGGAGATGCATCTAGAAGCATTTTCTCTATATCAATTAAAATATCCAACATAGGAAACATTTGTGGTATTTCATTTATCAAGAACCAATCTCTTGGTGACCTACACAGCCTGGCTTTGAGAGAAGTCAGACAAGGTGTGACTTGGGGGTGAGATTTGGGCAACCTGCAGGCAGAGCCCTCGTCTGAGGCTGTCGACCCTGCTGCCTGTCACTCTGCTGTGATAGGGTCATTCCTTCAAAGCAGGGTTTCCCCAAATGCAAGCCTACATTAGTGTGAGTGTGGAGGGAGACACTGGTCAACCTATCAACCTTTGTTACTGCAGGGGACAAGAGTGGAAGGCCCTTGGTGGGGGAGATTATTAACATTTTATACATTTATCATTTCAGTTGATGCAACAAGTATGTATTACCTAGGTAGCTTTTTAAAAGAGATTCGATATCGAGCATTTATAAGGTAAAAGTAATAGAATGAGTGTTCTGGGAACTCATTTTGAGCACTCTGCTTTAAACTGGAGTCACACTGATCTGTCCAGGCTCCATCCCATGGCACAGAAGGTGCTTCAGAACCACATCCCAGCCTGGAAGCTCATCTTCTCCCCCAGACCTCCCTCCGTGCAGGCAGCCAAGTCCCAGAACCACCAGATGTGCACAGTTCCCAAACACAGTGAATATATCAAGCCAGAAGCTCCCTTCTTTTCCTCTGCCTGGGGAGAGAGCCCACCCTTAACCCTTCTGGGGCTGGTTTAAATGTCACCTCTCTCTGGTTCCCCACAATATTTCCTATGGGCTGTTCACCCTCCTCAGGTTCCAGGGGCCACTGATGGCTCATGATCTTCAGTGGAACCCACTGATACCAGGGCTTTATTGAGTACCACTTGCTCTCTCATGCAGAGCTCTGTATAAGTGACCTCTCAGTTACGCCTCCCAACACGCTATGAGGTATAGAGGATTAACTTTCCCTATTTTACTGACCAGGAACCTAAAATTGGGAAACGTTGCAGAATTAGTGCAAAGTTGCATGCTTAGTGACCGGTGTAGTCAAGATGCTGACCCCGCCGGGCCGGCTCTGGATGCCCACTCTCTACCCTGGCAGCCTTGGCATTGAGGCAGAAGCTCCTTGTGCAGCTGGCAGTATAAGCAAGTCCTCGTTCCCCCAGGAGCTGGCCGGAAGCCACCTGGTAGATGTTTAATAAATGGTTGTTGGACAAATGAAGGAATGCCTGAGCGAATCATAAACATTTGATTATTTTTAACTTTTCACTATTAAATAACTTCTGGGCAGGGTCCCACCTTATCACTTATCAGCCTATCTGATGTAGCTTCTGTTACCAACACCTCAGCAGGGTCACAGAGGGAAACACTCCTGACAGAGGGCCTGTAGCCCCGAGACTCAGCCAGGCTTGTCCCCTTGCCTGCTTTCCTCCCAGACCCAGAAGGATGGAGGCTGGATGCGTGGGGTTTGGGAGGGTCACTGCACACCAAGAGGACATTGATTCAGGAATTGAGAGGACAACAAAGACATCTTGATTAGCACCAGGCTTATGCACATTATTAAAAAGTCAAGGAAAATACCTGGTTCGATCCCACTCACTAAAATGTCCACCGTGCGGGGTCATAAATATTTAACTTTAGAGTTAACAAACTGCCTTCATGTATTCTGTGTCAGATGAAAATATCAGCAACCCGGATCTCGTTTTATAGGTGAAATAAGCAAAACTCCGAAGGGTTCAGTGAAGATGGCTCCTCCAGGTGGTGATGGAGCTGAGGACCAATCCCAGGTCTCCTTCGCTGACTCCAATCCCTTTCGTCTCTTTTCTTCTGTTGTGTGATCTCCGTGGCCAGAGTGGACAACTATCAGGTCCAATGGTGTGACTTCTCTGTTTCCTTTCTCAGCTGTCCTCCCTCCCACCAGTCAGTTCTCATCTCAGGTAAATAAACAGAAGAGGCCACACATGGGCCTCCAAGAAAAGCACTGTCCTTTGTTCTCTGAGATGCTCTCCTGCTCAAGGAGGTGACATGAGCTTCCAGTCCTGTTTGTGCTCCAGGCTGTTAATTGGGGCAGGACAAGGGGACTCTTTAGCAGAAATTCTATCCAAGAGCAAATCTTTAGTTGCCTTCAAAATCTTTCCCTGATTTCTGAGAGCATGAATGCACTTAGAAACTAAAGACAGGATTAGAGAGGGCACTTTAAATATAAATAGTCTCTGTGTGCATGTGTCTCTCCCTGGGCACAGGGGAGGGGAAAGAAGTCATTTTCTCTTGGTGTTAAAATGGAGCAACCCAGAATGATCAAGTGGGGGCCTTGTCACGTTGGCAAACTGCGTGATTGGGCATGAGACCCTTACCCGCTCTAGCCCTTGATTTTGAATACCTATAAAATGAGAATAATACTAGTGATGCTATTTTTCTCACAAAGATATTATTAAAATAAAAAACAATAGAATATTTAAAAGTTATTAAGAATGTGTAAAAGCCTACGAGAATGAGACTATTATTTATTTTTATTGCCATAAATTAAGAAATTGGAAGAAATATGCTTTGCATATTAACATTTAAACTCCATGGGTTAACGTTTTTTGAAATAATGAAGCAGTTTTTTATTCCATGATGCCCCCGGAGCAATTATTTATTTGTTTCCTCAGTGAACCAACTTAAAAAAGAGCTGGTGTGGATTGATTATTGCTCATTTGGATTTGTTTGCACAAATACAGATTAATATTTTCCATTCAGGAAAGAATGGTTAAAATTTTTCAAATCTGTATTCCTATGTGTTAATCAATACACAAAAATAATAATAATTATGCATTATTGTGTCCAAAAGGGAAAATTCTTCCCTTAACCACCAAAGTTCTGCTTTGAAAGTGTCTTCTCCCTTTCAAACTTACATTCAATACTCCCAACTGATTATGACCTACAGAGCTGATTTTTTAAACAACAGCATTGTTGAGAGACAATTCATCTATCCTACACTTGAACCATTTAAATTTAAAAGCTAATAGTTTAGTGTATTCACAGAGGGGTGCAACCATCACCAAATCTAATTTTAGAACATTTCTGTCATCCCCAAAAGAAGCCTCCTACCCACTAGCAGTCTGTTTCCATTTCCCTCCAACCCTGAAGCCCTTGGAAAACCCAATTTTATTCTTTGTCTCTATGGATTTGCATTTTTTTTTCCTGGATATTTTGTATAAATGGAATCATACAATATGTGGTCTTTTGCAATTGGCTTCTTTCACTTAGCATAATGTTTGCAAGGTTCACCCATGTTGTAGCATGTGTCAGTGCTTCTTTCCTTTCTATGGCTGAGTAATGTGCCATTGTACTGACGTTCCACGTTTCGTTTATCTCTTCATCAGTTTGTGGGCATTTGAGTTGTTTCCACTTTTTGGCTACTATCAATAGTGTTGCAATGAATATTCATGTGCAAGTTTTTGTGTGAACATTTCATTTCTCTTGGGTATATACCTAGGAGAGGAATTGCTGAGTCATATGGTAATTCTATTTTTAACTTTTCCAGGAACTGGCAAACTTTTCCAAGGTTTACATTCCACCAGCAATGTGTAAAGGTCAGGACTGAGTCTTGAAAACTGACGTCCAAGCCTCTCTCTTAGGCGACCTGTGTTCAGATCTCAGTGCTGCGTGACCGTGGGCACTTTACCTGCCAGTAGCTGCAGTAGCCCCTGTGCCCAGGGGAGAACGGCATCTGCCTCTTCCAGGCCACAAGCGGATGGAACAAGCTGATAGCGGCAGAGTATGCAGCAGGTGCTCAGGCAGTGCTAGAGGCCTGCAGTGGCTGGTTGTCGGTGGGAAAACAAAACATATGGATTTCAAAACAGTCTTCTTTGTCCATTTCCAAAACTGGGCAGGTCCACATGAGAACAAGGAAGTGAGGCCAGACGGGGAGGCCAGACAGGGCTCTGCAAAGATAGGAACGCGCTTCCACGTGAGGACAAACAGCTGCTTCTCTTATTCACCCCAGGCTCACAAGAGGAACAGCTGGGTCACTCAGCAGGCTTGTTCCCAGAAATTATAGGGGGGACAGCATTGAGAAGACTGTCCACATGTGCGACCCAGGCCAGTGGGCAGGGCAAAGGTTAGTATTCTGCCAGAACTTGGAATAACTGGTTCATCTGGCTGTGTTTCCCCGCGTTGCTTTAAGACATAGACCAGCTGAAGCCCGTGCACATCCCGTGTGCCATAAAAGACCAACCTTGGGGGGAAATTGACCAGAGTCCTGGAAAGACTCCCCGCTGAGGCTCCTCACCCAACTACAAAAGCAAAACCAAGCAATAGCAAAGCAAAACCCCAAACCGAAACCCAGGTTAAGGCGGCGACTAGGGAGGTGTCAGCTCTCCTTTACAGCCAGTGAGGGGTGGGGACATCATCCTATGGCCCCTTGCCTGACTCTTCCCCAGGCTTTTGCAACAACATACAATTGAGCCGCCCAGGGTGGCACAGCCCGGGAGTCTGTCTCTTTTGAACTACCGCGAAGAGGAACCTGGCGAATCATTGAGAGTATCCGGAAATGTTCGCAAAGACAGTGGACAGGTGTAGTGGCCGGCGGGAGGGGGTGTCGTGAGAAAATAAAAAGGCCATTTATGGAAAATTAGGTCAAGACTGTGATTTGTCAGGGAATCTTATTTTGAAAGGTGACATAGTTATTGGCAGTTTATCAGTTCGTGGCACCAAAAAAAAGGCAAATCACCGAAATCCTCCTTAGAAGGCTGAGGTCCGTATTATGACATCTTTTAATTGGCAGAAATTTAAAAACGCACACCACCAGCTGGGCGGTCGCCGCTCACGGCGCGGGTCTCCACTCGCCCCTGCGGCTCCCCGGTCGCCCGCCCGCCCGCCGCGCGCTGCGCTCCCGCACACCTGCTCCCGGGCGCCGCGCCCACCGCCGCCGCGGCCGCAGCCCAGGTGCGCCGTCAGCTCAGGGGGCCCCCCGGCAGGTCGGCGGGTGCACACAGCCGCGGACGCGGGCCTGAGCTCATCCCGGGCGCCCGGCGCCCAGAACGCGCAGCCGGCGGCCTCCCGTGCGCCAGCCTCACCCTCCGCACCCAGGCAGCAGGCGGGCGGGCAG
>CAUYPO010118568.1:0-38294 GCA_963574435.1 Cheirogaleus major
GGCTCTTATAGCCCTTGGATTCCAAAATGTTCTTATCCTCAGGGTTAGCTCTGTTAACTATTTCAATGAATGTTTACAACACATGTATTTAGCTATTTCACACATTGAAATAAATTAAATGCACCTACTTTGCAGAAGACAGTGTGATTACCTTTCCAATGTTCATTCCATACCTGCCTCATTGTGTAGCAGCAATATGATTTTGGGTAAGACTGACCCAATCGAGCTGCAGAATGTATCCCAATTGGTTTAAGCCAAATAAGAAAATCCTCTTGCCAGAGTGATTGAGTTGGGAGGGTTTATGCAGAGAGAGGATAAAGACTTTTATTCAAATAGCTGTAAGAAGCTATGATCTTCTCACCCCTGATATACACATAGAAGCACATACCCCGAGTTCTTGCTGGTGGCTGTCTTGTGACCATGAGGAAGCAGGCCTGGGAATGAAGCCAACACACAGGGAAGGTAAAGCAAAGACAACTGCAGAAAAACAGATCAAACCTCAGTTTAACTATGCCCGAAGGCTGCTCCACCTCTAAAATTTTCAGTTAATGAACTGCAAATCTAATTTATTAATTAGTTTGAACCAAACTTATTTTAGCATTCAGATTTTGATAACAGAAATGTGGAATTCGTTGATTAGGTAAAAAGAACAGTAACGAGGACTCTACCATCCATAACTAGGTAATTTATAAATTTTTCTATTTACATTTTTCTAATAACCAATAAATCATAAGCAATCAAAGGAATAAGTATGAAGAGAAATATCATCCATGTCTCTGGTAATTTCCTTCATTATATCATTCAATGATTCTGAGTTGCCACAGTGATGAGAAGTAAAACAATACCTATACATTAAACCTCTCCTTGTAAGTTATAAATGTGCCAAACACATTAGTATTTCCTTCTGAAAGGAAATACAAATTCTTATTATTAGAAGGCTAGCACCTTCATTGATTTAGGTGTTCTAGTTTATTATTTTAAATTTTTTTTTATTTCAGCAAATTATGGGGGTGCAAATGTTAAGGTTATGTATAATGTCCTTGCCCCCCACCCCCCTCAAGTCAGAGCTTCAAGCGTGACCATCCCCCAGATGGTGCACATCTCACTTATGTATGTATATACCCATCCCCTTCTCCCCCCTCCCACCTGCCCAACACCCAATAAATGTTATTCCTATATGTCCACTTAGGTGCTGACCAGTTAATACCAATTTGCTGGTGAGTACATGTGGTGCTTGTTTTTCTATTCTTGGGATACTTCACTTAGTAGAATGGGTTCCAGCTCTATCCAGGAAAATACAAGATGTGCTATATCATGATTGTTTCTTAGAGCAAAATATTATTCCATGGTATACATATACTACATTTTATTAATCCACTCATGTATTGATGGGCACTTGGGTTGTTTCCACAACTTTGCAATTGTGAATTGTGCTGCTATAAACATTCAAGTGCAGGTGTCTTTTTTGTAGAGTGTCATTTGTCTGAAATACCAACTTGGTGATATTCCCACATCAGAAATATATATTCTGGAGTGAATAGAACTATCTTTTCTGCCTCTGCCTCAGTGCAACTGTTTCAGTGATGAGGATACACTAAAATTTTAAAAAGTGAGTAACTTGCATAAAGCCACCCTGGTAGTGGCAGAATAATGATAAGAATTCAAAACTCTGCACACTTATCCAGTGCTTTCCTGACTGCACCATGAAGATAGATTAGAAACATGTCACATCAGTCACCTACTCCTGTGCAACAAAGCACTCCAAAATTCATCACCTTAAAATTATTATGTATTCCCTTAAATCTGTGAGCTGGCCAGTATGGCTCTGCTTCAGACTGCACATCTATGTGCTGCTTCAGTTGCCTCTAATCTTCCTGGGATCAGAAGCTCACCAGAGAAAGTTCTTCCCATGAAGGTAGCAGGGTTGAAAAGAGATCACACATGCACGAGCATGTTTCAAGCCCTGTGTGGTATGTGCTAATTTCCCATTGGCCAAGACAAATCACATAGTCAAGTTCAAAGTCAAGGGGAAGGAATTGCAAAGTTACTGGAAAAGGGCAAAAAATTGGGGCCAATAATTCAATCTACTACATAGGTAAACAGATCAAAGAATATTAAGTAAAAGGTATACTTTCTAAAGTCAAGTCAACAAAACACAAATGAGGCTTGTTATGAAGAGGAAAGCAGTTATGCAATGCCCTGCATGAGTATAAAGTGAACATCTCATCTGAATCAAGTCCATTTATTTAGCTTGATATGCGAATTAATGCTATAAATTTCTCATTAAATATTAAATGACAGGTCTCTTATCCAGGCAAATTAGCCTAGATATTACTGATGCCAATGAAACTCCATCCAGGTTCTAATTTGAAAGGTGTAGATTTGAGCACAAACTGGTTGTGTATAAATAAAAGGCTTTACCAAGCACAGATAAGCAAAACATCCCTTTCTCCAACCTTGAAAGTCATATTGCAAATGAATCTTCAGTTTTTGTTAGGACCACTGCACTTACTTTGGGTCTGAAATAAAATCGTGCTTGTTTTGCCCACACTGTTAAAACGTCATCCATTTCTGATTCTCTCCTCCTGTGCTAGTGCCTAGGAGGCAGAGTTTGCGAGAGGACCATTCCAGGAACAATGGCCAGACCCCAAACAACTCTATCAGGGGAGACAGACTGAGGTTAAAAAAAAAATCAGAGATGGCAGGGATTTGTGTTAAGGCCTATAAAATACTAAAGTCACATCCAACAATGTGTAAGCTGCAGGGGCAACAGAGAGAGCAGCAGCAGCAGCAACAGGAGGTAGTTTTTCTTTTCTTTCCTTTCTTTTTTTTTTTTTTTTTTTCTTTTCATTCTCCAAAGAGAACCAGAACAAATTTATCTTGGTCGGTTTGAATTTTTCAGATAATGCATTCCAAAGCCACTTGTATCACTATATCTCTCAGTGTATCCAGGTCACTTACATGCATGAACGCTGGCCTAGTTGACATGGGTTCTGAATCTTCCGTCTCCAGCTCAGGCCTCCCTGTTGAGCAATAGACCAGATCATCCAATTGCTCACTCAGTGATTCCACTTGAACCTCTCGTAGCACCACAACTCCATCACATCCAAAACTGAAGCGGTGTTTCCTATCTTAGAGAATAGCACCTCCACCAACTTTCCTAGTCTGCAAACTAGAAACATGGGAGACATCCAAGACACCCTTGTCTCCCACATCCACCATATCTTATCCTTTCCCAAGTCTGGGTAATCATTCCCTGTTTAAATATTTCTCTAATTTGTCTACTTTGGTCCTTTCCAATATGCAAATATTGGTATTTGTCTCACTGAGGCCAATCATCACCATAACAGGATATCCTGAGTTTGGTACCTGTCATCACATGCTCAGTGGAAACCATACCAGAAGTCTGTGTAGAAACAAACAATGCTTATTTATTATATAGTAAAATAGAATCTGGAGTCAAGTCTGGATATTACCATAGGAATAAGTCCCAGCCCCAACTACTTCACTAGCTGTGAGAATATTTGTAAATCACTTTTATTATTCTATGTAAGCCTCAGCCTCCTCATGTGCAAAATGAAGAAATTAATTATACCTATCCTTTAGTGTTGTTGAGACAACTAAATAGAGATAACATATTTCAAAAAACTAGCATGATGTTTAGCAAGTGGCAAAAGTGTATCAATAGTAGCTAAAAACATTTTATAAGCCTCTATATTATAAGTTTTTACCACAAATGTTTGTTGAAAAATTAGTGAATTACCTTTTCTCTCTTTTACCATTCTGGATGGTATTCCAGGCATCTACACCAATATGTATCAACCCTTTGAACAGAAAATAATGATTTTATTGGAATGCACCAAAAGCAATTTCAATAAACAAAGATGGTTACGCACCTTATTTGCTAGCATCTTAGTATAGATCATTGAAAATAAAGATTCCCAAATATTTGATTCATTCACTTTAAGGAATCTGCATTTTTTAACTTCTCTGGGTGACTCTGAGGCAGATGGTCTATATTTTGAGAAAAAATAAAAATGTTATAAACCATGGTCTTCTACGTATAAAAAGCAGAAAAATATTTATAAATACTTCAACAGATCCTCACCAGGCTCCATGGATTTCGGTTTCCAAAGAGATTAAAAAGAGTCTTATAAATGAAAGTGGATTAGTTCAGGATATACTACTTGTAAGAGAGAAAGTTTCCCCTCCTACACGCAGTTCTTTAAAGAAATTGGGACATGTCATTTTGCTGTGGGATGTTCCACAATGCAGTAAAATAAACGAGGATAATCTGGAGCCAGCAAAATACCTGAAAGAGGTTCTTCTTAGAAAATGGTAACAAATGAAAGCTTTCAGGACAGAGTCACAGCAACCTCATGGGAAAGGAAACTCTTTTCATACTGGGAATGACCCAGTGATATCACCCAGTTCAAAGTGCTCACGTTTGCATTGGTGACACTAAAAGCTGTTCACAGAGAGGAGGTGGTGCCATAGACCCAGTTTATTAGTAACCGGGCTGGGGTGAGAACCAAAGTCTTCAAAGTTTTGTTTTTTGTTCTTTCTGCTAAACTAGTGGCTTTCAGCCTAGGGTCCCAAGTTAGTGAATGAGAAAAAGTGCAGACTTAAAAATAATTTCCAATAATTCTAGAGATCTGATGGGAAATTTGTTCATAATACAGCTATGAAAGACAAATTTAAACATCAACATTGTTTTTTCTTTTATCTGAAATTATATTATAGAAATTCAGTATGGTCACACTGATGCTCTCATAATGCCCAGAAGTTCCACAATGTTTATGGAAAAAATTCCAGAAGTTACTGCACTGTAAACAGCTACCTCATTGTAGGATTTTCTGGGACATGAATGGTGGACCTGACTCTGACATGAGAGCCATTAAGGAAAGAAGACACCCCCCCCCATCCAAATAGAACCTGTTCATTCAGACCAAAATGCAGAGAGGTTAAAATAAAGTTGCCCATAGCAATGAATGACATTTACTGCTTATATACTCTCTTAAATTCATCATTTAGTAGCATCATAACTAAAGTAATAATTTATGTATTTTCATAATATTATAATAAACTTGGATCATTGGTTTAAATCTGGATTCATGTTTAAATGGAAAACCAATTATAACCCAGATGGAACGAATTATTTATTGTTTAATAAATGTAGTTTTGTAAAAGAATCTTTCAAAATACAAGTCTTTGGTGACATTAAAAAGGAAAAAAAATCCCCAAATTATTTTAATATATCAAGCTATCTCTTGTTACAAATTCTCATTTTAGGCCCCTGAGATACCATTTTAAAATTCCCAAAGTGAACATATTTCCAGGAAAAAAAATGTCTACAAAACATGGGCTGTTTGGACAGAATTTAACTCTGCATTCAAAATGAATAGAACAATTTTTTTTTTCCATTGGAACCTTCAAATTTTGAAGCATATTGCTTCACAGCTTAAGATAAATATACCCAGCTAATCTGGTTGTATCAAACATTTAAATTCATCATAAGAGAATCATTTTGGGAATTCCATATATTTATGGCCTCACATTTTATAGTAAACTCGGTTAGGTCATTAGATCCTCACCAAAGCATATTACTCCTACTTACTCTCTTGCCAGGCTTTCATCTTTCATTCCAGTTTCAAAGCTTCATGCCTCTCCTCTGGGAAGCCTTTGACCTTATCTGATCTTGCTTTCTCACAGGATTCATAAAGGATCCATAAAGCACTGGAGAAGAGACTCTGTACCATTAAAAAGAAAGATGTAATAATTTAGTTAAATATAAAGTGCATAGGAATTCTGTTCACTAAATAAATTAAAAAACAAGCACAAAAGCAAACAAATTGCCTATCTAGGTACTCCAAAAACTACGCATGCCATGAAAAATGAAAGTTGTTATCAACATATTAAGCAGGAGGTAAGATCCAGTATACTTGGTCAATTCTCTCTCTTACTACAGTCTTCAGAAGAAAAAAATGTCTATTTGTTTGCCTGTAACTGGACACAAGTTTTATAGACTTTCGTGTTTTTACCATTTCAAATGTTTTACATTTTCAGCATTTTAATTTCTTTTCTCTCAACTTTTCTCTCAACTTCTCTCAACTAACTTAAGGTTGACCTTCCTTCTAAATCTCAAGACTTATATCCAAAGTCCCAAATTCCAAGAGTACCCAACAAGAAGCAACCAAGGAATAGCCCAAAGTATTTACCTTAAAACAAATTATTCCTAAGTATTTAAGTAATGCAAAGAAAGAGAGTTTATCTGTCATAGTCTATGCATTATGCTCAGTACTTTTGACAAAATATCTCAATATCTGTATACCTGGTTTTTCTCTACCTACTTTCAGTAGGGAAATTAAGGCTCGGAGAGATGGAATGGCCCACGGATGAGAGCTAGTAGGTGGCAGTGCTGAAACAACACCTACAGAAGTGGCTTAAATTTGACTGTATTATCCTCACCTAATAGGCACAGTTGTACTCAGTACACATATCCAATGCGTTAGAGCTATTAGGTTATAAGTAACAGAAGCCCAACTTGACCAAGTGTATGTAAAATAAGATAATGTATTAATCCTCATAAACAAAACCTAAGAAGAAAGAATTGGGACTGGTTTTAAGAATGAATAGAATA
This sequence comes from Cheirogaleus major, assembly GCA_963574435.1. NCBI lineage: Eukaryota > Metazoa > Chordata > Mammalia > Primates > Cheirogaleidae > Cheirogaleus > Cheirogaleus major. Next base: position 6,641 of record CAUYPO010118568.1, read on the forward strand.
ATGAACTTGAACAAAGTCAAGTCTTTCTCCTCCTGCTCATCACACTGACTTCTCCACATGGTAAAGGGCGTGGTCCCAGGAACATCACTCCCTCATATTACAGTCTTGGGATATAAGATCCTCAGCTACCAGCTGCTGATGAAGAATAAGTTAGGGCAGGGTTTCTCAGCAGCACCATAATTGACATTTTGGATTGGATAATTCTTTGCTGTGAGTTCTTTCCTGTATATGTATATATCTTTAAATATGTTTATATATTGTATATGTTTAGTAGCATTGCTTACCTCTACCCACTAGATGCCAATAGCGTCTCCCCATCACAACAATCACATTGTTTCCAGAAATTGTCAAATGTGGCAAAACTTCCTCTTGTTGAGGCCCACTGCTTTAGGGAGAACTATGACTGGCCTGGTTTGATTCAAACATCTATCTTTCCACAGTCCTGGGGGCCAGAAAAATTGGGTCATTTAAAAAGATGGCAACTGCGATTCAGATCACCTGATAGAGTGGGGCAGTGGGAAGGGGGGATGAAATTAATTAGGAGGAGAAAGGCACAACACAGACGTGGTCACTAAGGGAGTCACTGGGACTGGTCTCCACTCCAATTTATGTCAATTCCATGTGGATTATAGCAGGAAAACAAAACTAATGAGCTTCTTTGCCTGACTCAAATGAAGTCTTGTGAATCTTTCATGGTCAAATGCTCACATTTTCTATTATATTCAGTATGATTTCTATATTCCGATTGCTCTGGTGGAATATTTAATATACACTCTCCCTTTTCCTTCCAAACTCAATATTCCAAGCACATTTTAAAAATGTGCAGCAAGTCTACTTGTTCAAGGTATAAGATAATAATAATAGCTAACACTTATGGAGCACCCACTTAAGTGCCATGTACTGGTTTATTTTTCATTCATCTTATCCAGTTCTCATAATGGCCCTTTGAAATAGGTATGATCATTATTCCAGTCTTAACAGAAGGAGGAAAATATCTTAGGTTAAATGACTTGCTCAAGGTCATCTAGCTGATATTTCAAAATACGTCCGTATAATACTAAGTTGATGGTCTTTCCCACAGACAATGATACAAATGGTTTTTCAGGGAGAAGAGCCAGGAAAAAAACAATAGAAATAAATGTGGTTCTTCTTTTCCCCTTTCTCCCATTATCTCCTTCTCACATTTGCCCCACTCCTCACCCTTGCCCCACTCCTCACCCCTCTACACATGCATCCTTCTTTTAAGAAAAAGGAAAATCACTGACACAGTTTTCAAAAGCAAATTGCTATAATAATAAGTATAGACAATCAACTCAAAAACTGAGCACTGCAAAGGATAGGTGAGGGCTAATCAGCATTCATTCCTATTAAATTACGGCCCATTTTAGTTGATGTTTATGAAGCATGAGGGCAAAGGGTGGGCTAGATAACTGCTCTGAAATATAGACTGCTCAGGGGATCAGCATTATGGCAGGCAGAATTCTTTTACAGAAAATTACAAAAAGTAGTCGCAGATCCTCATTGTCTCAGAGTGTTATAAAGAAATCTCAACAAAGGAAAGTCTAGAGCTCCTCAACATCAACCAGCCTGGAAAGTTTCGAACCTCAAGATAGTTACCAAGGAGGATTTTCCTGCTTTGCATAGAAAGCCTTGGGAAGAAATGGGAGCAGAGGGAGACTTGGCTAATGGTTTTAGCTTTGACCCAACAATTTGATTGATTTTAATTAGCCATATCTTGGGTCTTGATTTTCTCAGCTCTCATATTAGTGGGTTATATTATGGTGCCCATTACTTCTCCTTGATGTATCCTGCAGTCCAGTGTTGAGATACTGTGGTGTTGGTGCCAAAGGACATCCCTTAGTCCTTCTTAGTCTAATCCAAGTAGCTCTTGAGAACTTCTCTTGGCAACTTTAATTCAACCCGGTCAGGAGAAACTCTACATGCGACCCATCAATCTACCTACATACAAGAGGCTGTGTTCTAGCAGCGCCCCATTTCAAGGCTTATCACTCCCTATTTTAATATTTTACCACATTCTTCATAAGAACTGCTGTATGACTGTATCTTAATCCCCCTATCTTTAATTAGCTATCTTCTTATCCTTCAGCCTAGGCCTGGAAATTGTCTTGGGCCATACTGCACAGATCATCATCTTGTGACCTTTGCCATAGTCCCTGGTCCTGCTAATCCCTGCCCTTGCTTTCATTGGCCCCCTAAGCTTGTGTGTGATGAAGTTGGAATTCTCTTAAACAATCTAACCAAATATTTAATTATTTTGAGTTTGTTTTGAAGTTTTTGAAGCAACCACAACACAAGCATACAAATTCAATGTGAAGGATAGAGCCCTCGAATGATACACCTCACTGTGCCCCATAGTTCTGTGCCTGTGCCTGTTCTGTGCCTGCTCATCTCAAAGGCCTCTTCCACTGATAACGTTCTATGATGCCATGGTGCTATGGCAGTGGTATTAAACATCTAATATACAGCAAAGGAGACTTGCTGAGCAGCAGTTAAAGGACTAGATCATGAGCAGACTTTCAAAAATAGTCTGTCATTAGGGGCAAAATGGTTTCAGATATTCCACCCATGAAAAACTATAGGACACCACTATCCACAATCAAAATATAGGCATGAAGCCCTGCCCACCTCCCTCCCTCCAGCATATACTACAACACTCACATCTCTCCTGTGCTGTAGGCAAATTACAAAATGATGGGACATGCCTAAGATCCCAATCAATTTTCTCTTTTCCCTAAGTGAGTGGGAGCCCATATGTACTTTCCTTGTGATGTGTTAATCACTATGACTAACACTTTACTGAACCTTCTCTTTTTCTTTGGATTGTAGGGGTGGAGTGGGGGTAGTCAGATTAAAAAATACATCAGAACAAATACATCCAAACTAATGGACTTCCTCAAAGGGTATGCCCTTTGCCTAACAATGCCAATGGTTATGTGAACTTCTTTGAAGCTATACTTGGGAAAAAATTTCAATGCCAGTTTATTAACTACATTATACAAAAAAAGTCTTATCACTTTATATTGTACCACATATTTGGAATAAAAGAAAAAGAGCCAACTTGATTACCCAGCTTAATGAGCCATCTAGGTTAGCAAGCTTCACCATGAAACACTTTTGGGCTTTTTCCAAAAACTAAAATGACCCATAAAGTCTTATAATCATGGAAAACATTTGCATACTCTGCCAAGAGCTTAGGAGGAAATTCTAAAAGACAAGTTTCAAAGATGTTTTCATTGGTGACAACACCAATTGCAACAAGTGTATGGTCTTTCAAGATAAATATTTTGAAGGTGTTGATACTCATTAGGAAGTATAACTCTGGCCTGCGTGTTGTATGTTTGTTTATTATTTTTTATTTAGCCACCGCTAATATTATTTATCTTTATAATGCTTTGTTTCAGAAAGATTTTTAAATAGTTTACAATGAGACATTAAAATACAAGAAACAGCAAAAATTAAAAGTGAAGCAAAAGAAAAATTCAAAAGGAAAACACATTAGGGACATGAACAGAGGACAGGAATAAAGTTTAAAATGCACATCACTGTGCAAACTTGTGACCCACAATATGGTTGGCAGCCAATGGGAAAAGGAAAACCAGATCAGTCACACAATTAACAATGTCCATAAGAAAGGAAGCAAATCAACTGCTCAGGAAGAATTTTGTAATTTCCAGGGCTTCCTTTTTCCCATTAGCCCATAAGCAGGGCCAGTCAAGTTTTTCCTCAGAAAATGGCTTTGGGTCAATTCTCTGTCACAGGTGACTAAGTGAACAAGGCCTCAAATGCTGCTTCATGTTGAATTAATCCATGTAATATGGCGGCAATACTCATAGCTTTAACAATGTTGAGGCATGTGTAATGAGACATCTGCCTTTATCAATATAAGATCTCAAAACAATACGCCCAACTTAGAATAACATTAATTTCTCCCAGAAAAAAAATTGAAAGTGCCTCCTAAAGTTATTTGATTAGGCCACTGTTGTACGGAATTAGTATGTAATAAATTATCAAAATTTAAAGAATGTCACCTTAAAATATTTTTTATCATAGAATAGTTGATAAGTTTTCTCTTTAAGAAATATATTAGCTAGCTGATGTTCTTAATGGTTGCAGTATCTTATCACATTTCTCTGAAGATATCAATTGTACTCACTCACATGTTCAAAGAGGCTTGTAGATGGATTATCTTCGCACCTTGCATATAATAATGGAAAATTGGAAAGTGCTTAAATGTCCTTCAACAAGATAATGATTAGATAAGGTGTGGCACACCATAGAATACTATGCACATATTAAAAATAATAAGGTAGAGTTAAATTGATTCTCATAAGAAGATTCTAAAACATATTTGCATTCTTTTTTTGTTTGCTCTATTAATTCTGATCCTGGATGGTCATTCTTCTGTTTCTTGATTCTGGTGGCTTTCTTTCATAATGTTAGTTTTTCCAACAATTTAGTAATTCTTGGTAGTGTGTGTACCTTTGATTTTTGAGAATACTGTACAGTTGGCTGTCCATACCCGTGGGCTCTGCAGCTGCAGATTCAACCAATCCCAACTGGAATATATTCTAAATAAAAACATAACAGTACAGCAATAAAAAATAATGCAAATAAAAAATAACAATACAGTATAACAACTATTTACATAGCATTTACATTTTATTAGGTACTATAAGTAATCTAGAGATTATTTAAAATATACTGGAGGATGCACATAGATTGTATACAAATATTCCACCATTGTACACAAGGGATTTGAGCATCTGTGGATTTTGGTACCCAAAGGAGTGCTGGAACTAATCCTTCCTCAGCAAGGGATGACTATGTTTGTCACCATTCATTATGGGGAGAGGAGGATGTACTGCTTGTCAAGACAAGTCTGCGTTATTTTGGGGATCTTCCTTTCCACATGATATCAACTACCTGGGACATTGCCCTTTCTCTCAGGCCCGAGGTTCACTCATTGTCTCTGTGCAGGGAGATACTTCTGCTGTCTATTGCTTGGCACAATTTAGGGGAGCAAATATTGCTGGGTCTCCTGGCCTCTCCTTCTATGGCACCTCATGCAGTCACTCTGAGGTTTATTCCAGAGCCTCCTCTTCCTCATCTAATAGTCGGTCACACCTGACCTTGAACCTCTCCTGACACGGCTTCTATTTTGTGTAGAAAAACTACCCTGTTCATGTTTGAGGGTGTCAGTTTCCCAGTCCAGTCCAATTTGAACTAATTATTTCAGGGATATCTTAGAACATATGTCCATCTAGAGGATCCCTTCTGGTTTTTCTTCATTGTTATAGATTTTATTTTTAAATTCTATGCTTTGCATCATTTATAGGACTCTGGAGTGAGAATGAGAGGCAGATATGTATATTCAGTCCCCTCTTGGTCCCTCTTCTAGAAACATCCAATCTTGACTTTCATGGGGACTGGATCAACAGAATACATTAATTTAAGGACCATTTACATTCTTACAGTACTGATTCTTCCAAGGCATGAATAAATATTTCTTTTTTCCATGTATTTTCTTTACAGAATATTATCATTCTGTTCACATAGGTCTTAGATACTTTTTATTATTTATTAGTAGGTAGTTTATGCTTTTGTTGCTATTGTGAATGTAATCTCCTTTTTCTTTAAAATTTCTAACCAATTCTTGTCGGCACATTAGGAAAACTATTGATTTTGATACATTCATTTTGTAACTGACCACCTTGCTCAGCACTTTTACTTTCTCTGAGAGTTTTCAATTGATTCTCTTACAGTTCCAGGGATATGATGTTGGGACAATGTGCAATATATGTACCAGTATTTTTCATTTCAATATTGTTTGCTATGTACAAAAGTAGAAAATAATATCAATCTTCATCAACAGGAAGATAAGAAATAGTTTAAATAAGTTATGATGCATGCAGATGATAAAGTACCATACAACCTTTGAAAATAAACATGTGTGGAAAGAAATCCACATGTGAAAGTGAAAAAAGAACAATACCAGATACCATAAATATTTTGACACAAATATTTTGACTCATTCTTACATAAAACTCTTTGTGTACATATTATGTATATGCAAAAGAAAGAAGGAAAGAAAAGAAAGAAAGAAAGAAGGAAGGAAAGAAGGAAGGAAGGAGGGAGGGAGGGAAGGAAGGAGGAAGGAAAGAAGAAAGAAAGAAAGAGAAGAAAGAAAGAAAGAAAGAAAGAAAGAAAGTAAGTTACACACTCAAGTGTTTAAAATGCTTGTCTCCAGTTGGAATTTTTTTCCTACAATGATAATACATTACTTTTGTAACAAGAAGAAAATAATCAAGGTTACTTTCAGATGTATATAACATCTGAAACTGGGGGCTTGTTATCATCTACAATCACCATTTTCTAATGTGTGCCATGCTCTTCATGTGACCACTCATGCTATTCTGGCCCACACAGGACTAAGCCATGTGGGGAGGTGAGTGAGTAAGCTAGCCAAATAAGATTCTTCCATTGAAGCAGGGACTACAAGAGAGAATAGTGATGGAGGATTCACAGGGGCAATAATAAAAGAGATGAGCTGGACAGAGTTCAGGCTGAAAAATCAGTTTATGGGAACCTACTGTGAAGTCACATCCAATATGGAGTAATTCCAGCCAACCTGATAAAGCCATGGGCATCTCAAACATTAAAACTACTTAATCTAACACTCATCAAATGTGTTTCATGTTAATTATTGAAGTCGTGTAGACACATCCTGGTACAAGTCTTAAAATTAAAATTTGGTGGGAGAAGACAACTAATTGTTAACTCTAGGATATTAGCATGAGCCAATGTAACGATGTTTACTCATTATTAAGTGTGTTCAAAACTAGATGAAATTAGCATCCTGTCTACAATATACTCACATATGGTCAATTAGAAAAAGTCAAAACTCTTACCATGGTAGAAAAAAAGTACTTTTTTATCAATTTGAAGAATGTCAACAAGTATGTTATAGGGCAAAGGAGACATTTGTTGATTGCATTGTTCTATATATACCTCGTTGCACCTTTACAATAAACTTCTAAGGTATTTACCATTATTTCTGTCTATAGTAGGAAAAGAAAAATTGGCAACAAGAAAAGATAGAGCCCAGGGATGAAAAAAAACTGATCTTGTTATTTGACTCTGCTTCTGTTGCATCCATTTGCGTGTGTCATAGAAGTCCCTCGATGCTTCCTAGCCTGTGAGAAATAAAGATCCACCTATATTTATTCCATAACAGCCTGCATGTGCCTTTTGAACAAAGGACAGTTCAGTTGCTCCTCAAGATAATTTGCCATCTGCTGGGTATTTAATTCTTTATCAAAATGTTTCTGATTTCAATTAACCAAAACCTGACTCAAAATTTCTAAAATGATTTGTTAAAAAGTATTATCTCACATAATATGAAGTCCAGAGGTGAAATAGGCTCAGGTTTTGTTGACATAATGGACCAAATCTCATTGAAGACCTAAGTTCTTTATTTTTTTCCCTGTTGTCATGTCTGCTGCTGTTTTCCCCGTCTGGCTTCCCTCATGGTCTCAAGGTGGCTATAGCTAATCCAGGCATCACATCCCAACTGGACAATATTTACACCCATACCTCTTTCTAAAAAAGAGAACTCTACTAGAATTCCTTCGCATATTTCTGTTCATTAAGCATAATTGAGTCACACGCCCATCTCTCAACCAGTCGCCAGCAAGACATGAGATCTCCTTGTTTGGTTTGGACTAATCAAGATCCAATCTCCAGAGCTGGGGTTAGAATAGCTTTCCCTGAAGCATGTGGCCATGTGGAGAAGGTATGAAACTTGTTTGAAATTGTGAGTGTTTCATAAGATAAAGATAAGTGTGGAGGAAAGGTGGGTAGGCAACCAACAAGCCCCAATACCCAGCATAAGGAAAACAAGTCCAAGCTCTCTCCAGCCGGACCAGCTCCATTCATGCTCTCCATCATTTGCCTCTCAGATTTTCTCTGAATCCAAGTGTTATTATTGCTTTATGAGGAATGGCCCATTTGCTACTTTTCTAGAAATCTGAATTTCACCCAACATTTTAGGTTGGGTTCACTCTCACCTCCAGCTTATAGAAATCTCTCTCTCTCTCTCTCTTTCTCTTTCTCTCTCTCTCCCTCCCTCCCTCTCTCTCAGCAACTCTCCCATAAGGCTAACTTGACATCTGACTAAAAGACTTTGTATCAGCCATAAACTCCACTGGCCACCCAGTTGCTCTGGGAATGCTAACCCTCTCCCTGGGTTATTGCTGTACTCAAGCAGCCACACACCCTGAGTTTCTGGTTCTCTCACCTCTTCTGGACTTACATGAAAGTCCACACTGTAGGTGACAAGGTCTGGCATTCTGGGAAGGCACCAAAAGGGCCACATGGTGTAAACCAGAAGTATAAAGGAGTTAATTTTCCATGAGATGAATTTGGGCCAATAAGAAATTGGACTTGGAGGGGGATGGGCAGATAAATTTCCACTCCTTTATTCCTCTAGTGGACTTCTCTGAGCCACAATTTCTCCAAACAGCCTGCCTGGAGATTTCCTTTAGATTCAGTAAATACATTAGCTGAGCAACTTAGAGTGTCTCTTCATAGCTGATTATAAAGCAATAGCCAGCACTTCACATTGCTTCACATCTTTCTTGAGTTTCTCTGTCCCTCACTCTCTTGCTGTAGACTACATGTCCTAAATATAGCTTCAGCACTTCACCCTTTCCTGAGGCTCCCTCTGCTTTCCAGGAACCCAGACTATGGTAGACCTTACAGAGGGCTATGGGATATACGCCTCTATGGACCACCAGATATTTACTTAGCCTAAGATGAAATGTGGAACATACTAGCTTCAGTCCCATAGGCAAAGTGTATATAAACTATACAATAAAATTGTTACACATTTTCAGTGCCTTTTGGGGGGAAAGATTTGATTGTTTTAGGGACATATCAATAGCATAGTTCATTAAAATGGACATAGATATTTACTTAGAAAAATGTAAAACTATTCTATAATACGTAAAATCCATAAAGCATATAACATGACTTCACTACAGAGGCAATATCCATATCTTCCTGAATGCACATCACTGGCTGACTGACTGACATTTAAACAAATAATAGGACAGTTATTTCATCCATTCGGAATACAGAAGTGTCTTGAGCACTTAGAGTTGCTTGCTTATATCATCCATTACAACTCAGTGACTGGCCGGGTGCGGTGGCTCACACCTGTAATCCTAGCACTCTGGGAGGCCGAGGTGGGTGCATCGCTCAAGGTCAGGAGTTCAAAACCAGCCTGAGCAAGAGTGAGACCCCGTCTCTACTATAAATAGAAAAAAATTAATTGGCCAATTAGAAATATATAGAAAAAATTAGCCGGGCATGGTGGCACATGCCTGTAGTCCCAGCTACTAGGGAGGCTGAGGCAGAAGGATTGCTTGAGTGCGGGAGTTTGAGGTGAGCTAGGCTGATGCCACGGCACTCTAGCCCAGGCAAGAGAGTGAGACTCTGTCTCAAAAAAAAAAAAAAAACTCAATGACTATATCTTATCAGCAGGTCAGGTAGAAAAGCAACTAAAAATGTAAATTGGTCATGAATAATAACACATAATAAAATGATCATAAAAATGACTAGAGTCAGAGAGAATATGACAAGGGTGGAAAATTTGAATCAGATTAGGCAAAAATAAGTTTTTATTAGTTGGCTATAAAAATGTATTTTTCTTCTTGTTTGACATTTGCCTGAGAACTTGTTCACCTAGAACAAATCTCCTCACCTACTTCTGACTTCTCTTTGCCCTATGACCTTGCTATTTAATGCTTGTCCTGCTGTTGATTACGATTTTCTATCTGCCTGAAACACCTTTCCTTTTCTTGTTGTCTGATGCTGATCTGACTTCTAACTCAGATCCCATGTTACTTCTTTCAAGAGTCTTTCTATACCACTGGACAGTCGTTGGCCTGCTACATCCCACGAGCCAAACATATCTCACCCCTGGATTTTGTACGGCCAGCCAGTTAAGAGTACAGATAAACATTTGCAATCAATCTGATGATGGGGAATACTAACTTTAAATCCCAGTTAAGCAAGATGCTATTTATCTACCTCTCAACAACAAAAACAAAAATAATTTCATTCTCATTAGAATACCTGCATTACAAAAAAATTGTATTCAATTATTATTAATACATTGAATTGCTTAGATAAATATTTATGAACATTTATTTTCTCTCTTGTTATATTAATACCTACACAAGATCCTCAATGTTGCCTCTAGGACCACAAAGCCTTAAATATTTACTATCTTGACCTTTATTGAGAAAACCTACTAACCCCTGAACTAGAATCATGGAGCCCAAAGCAGCCAGAAACATTTCCTAGTCAGCACCCTGATTATACAGATAAGGAAACTGACACCCAGAGAAGGAATGGAGCCAGCTACAGCCCCTTTCCCAGCACCCTGGGGGCTGGCCTCCCAAGCCTCTGGGATGTGCCACGCTCCTCCCCAGCTCACAGCTCAACAGATGTGTAATAAACAGGATTTCTCAAAGAACATGAAAATCAGACAGCATGCCCAATCTCCATCAAATATATCTTTCCCCTTCTGCCTTTTGCTCCTAGTTTAATTTAATGGAAATCAATGCTTGGGTGAAATTCAAACCTCACTCTGTCTCCGGCAAATGCTTGCGGATGTGATGTGAGAAGCAGCTGTGAAGGAGTTGCCATTAGTTAAATGAGAGCAGAGTTAAAAGCCTGAAAAGAATCTTACTGCCTAATAATGGTTTATTGAAACACTTTGGCAAGCCTCTACCAGTTTGACAGTTGACCCTCACCTTTCATCTTCCTTTTGAAATAGCTCAGTAAAATCAATCCACCTCTGCCTAAAGACCTGCCATTCCACAGGGTGGAACTTTTTACCACGGGCAGAGTGTTTACATTGGAACTCGATTCATCATATTTGCAAAAAGGTCAGACACAACTGAACAGATTGCCTGCAGATTTTATTTAAATGTACTGTTGTTTTTTTTTTTTTTTTTTTTAACAGAGCCCATTTTACAAACATAATGAGTGAGATGTGCAACGTTTGGGGGATGGTCACACTTGAAGCTCTGCCTCGAGGGGAGAGGGGGGCATGGGCAATATACATAACCGTAATATTTGTACCCCCATAATATGCTGAAATTTAAAAAAATGTATTAAATCTGTGCTTGTAATGAAGGAATCATTTGATTCTTGTGATTTGTGTTTCAGAGGTCATCAGCTGTATGAAACCTGTTCAGCAGAGAACAGGAGTGGTCAGGAGATGACAGACACCGGGCAGCTTTCCCTCTGTGTTCATGAACCCTTATTCAAAAGCATATTGATTATAAATACTTTCACTATATACACTCCTCTAGCAGTTGTGCTTGGGGAAATTAGAATCCCGACTCAGGTGTTTTAATGAACCAAGTCAAGTACAGAGAGAGAGAGAGAGAGAGACATGATAGATAGATTGATTAACAGATCGATCGATAGATACATACATACATATCGTATTAAAAGAGCTGGAAAGCACAATTCTCTGAGCAAATGCTTGATGATGCAGATCATGTACAGTTTAAAGCTCAGAGAAAAGACACACAGCCAAGCATACTGTGCTTAATTTATAGGGGAATTTTTAGAAATAATATTCACATTATGGTGGTGATTGGCTGGGAGGTCCTTCCTACATATTCCTAACAGCATTCTTGTCACAGGCAGCCTAGTATGGATTGTTGCCTGCAGCGGGATGCTTGTGAGGACAAAGGCATGGCGGTCATGCCTACGGGGACTTTCTCTTGAAACAGCTGCTTTCCAACCCATTCAGATAAGTTCTGCACAAACAAAGCTCACAACAGACCATAAAAATATTGTTAGTGTTGATTCAGAAAACAAAATCGAAGATCAGGAATGTTTTGACAGTTTAAAAAACAAAGGTATTCTACCTTAAGAGTAAAGAAAAACATGCTTCACTAAAGTGTCAGAAGAAGGGAGGGTGAAGAACCTGTAGAACTGACATGGGTCTGAAAAACGAGGTGGTAAGGGGGGGAAAAACAAAAAGTATCTCTCACATTTGCTGTTTCCCTACCTTTTCCAGGATACATTGCTTGTGTGTGTCTTAGGCCTTGACACTTTTTTATTTTCAGAATAGCAGAGTGGAAGGCAGAAGAGTGAATCCATGGAGAGAACCAACTTAGCCATCAGACAATCTGGACTTGAATCCCAATTCTGCTAAGTCTTTAACTTCTCAGAATCTCAGTTTCCACAATCATAAAATGATTATAAAAAATAAGGCCTTCTTCATTTGTTTGTTGTGAGGATTCAGTGAGATCGTCTATGTAAACAATTCACACAGGTGCCTGACTTTGATTGATAGACACTATTAAAAATGTCTATAAAAAATGAGATAGAGAACAAACACAAGTTTGTCTTGGCACCCCCAGGAGCCAGCTCTGGTGGTGTCAAGATTGTCCCCCATCGGTCCTTGTCTTCATTTAGCAGCTTGGAGCTGAGTATTAGGAGAGCTCTTAGAGGCTTTTCTGGTTCCCACATTTTACTGTACATCTGAATCATCTGAAGAACTTTCTGTTTTAAAATCTAGATTCTTGGGCCTTTCCCCAAGGAATCTTTTGAATGGGTCCTGGACATTAGTATGTTTAAACAATAGCTCCCAGATGACTCAAGTAAAGCAACCAGACATGGGACTTTCTGATTTAATCCACCCTCTATCAAATGAAGGAATCCTTTCTTCAATATCCTTGCTTCTATCTCTGCAGGGCACTTCAACATTCTCAAGCAGCCAGGATCATCTGTCATGTCCTTTCAGTTGTTAGACAGTGATTTTCTATGAAGTGTAAAAATCTCATAATTTCTACACCTCCATATTAGTTCTTAGTGGGGAACAACCCATTTTATATAATAACTTTTCTAAAATATAAAGCAGGTTAGTCATTAGGTCTGATGGACATCTTTTTTTGTTTCCAGAGTTCCTTCAAATATTTCTCCTAGGACATGGTCTCTAAACCAACTCACTATCATCCTCATCTTAATACAAGCTCAATTATAATATTCTTTCTCAAATGCTCATACCAAAACATAATAGAATTTTCTGTGTGACCTAATTGGCACATTATTTTTAAATCTCCTACTAAGCACTCTAATGTTTTATTATTCGTTTCTATCTTTTGACAACTATCAATACTGTTCAGGTTGCAGTCCATCATGACCAAATTCTTCAGAAATTGTTGCCAAACCAAGTTTTCCTTATTTTTACACCCATGTTTAAATTTCTGGGACAATTATAGGATCATGTTTCCCACTCCAAATTCCCTTTAGGAACTTGAGCTGATCGTTTAAATTTGTGGAGATGATATATAGAGTTAGTATTGTAATAAATATATGCATTATTCTTCTTTGCTTTTAATTATCTCCTTGAGTCATTGGCTTAAAAAAATGCATTGCAGGACCGAAGGTTGGGGCCATGGGACTCCACCAGAGACCTCTACCCAGGTAGACATAGACCCACACAATGACCTATAAGCCTGATGCTATGCAATGCTTTCCTACCCTAAAGAAAACTTTCAATTGGCTAACTCCTTGGATCTAACCGCCTCATAAACATATCTACAGATGGGCGTGGCGGCTCACGCCTGTAATCCTAGCACCATGGGAGGCTGAGGTGGGAGGATTGCTTGAGTTCAGGAGTTCGAGACCAGCCTGAGCAAGAGCAAGACCCCGTCTCTACTAAAAAAATAGAAAGAAATTAATTGGCCAACTAAAAATATATAGAAAAAAATTAGCCTGGCATGGTGGCACATGCCTGTAGTCCCAGATACTTGGGGGGCTGAGGCAGAAGGATGGCTTGAGCCCAGGAGTTTGAGGTTGCTGTGAGCTAGGCTGATGCCATGGCACTCTAGCCCAGGTAACAGAGTGAGACTCTGTCTCAAAAAAATATATATATCTATAAAGAAACTGAAGTCAGTTTCAGATGTCTTCCTCTTAATGAATTCAAACAAATGGTAATGGATCCTTGCCTTTTCTAAAGATATATAAACAATTCAATAATGTATTTCAAAATTTTATAAGGTTGAAAGTGCTAAGCTTACCAGTATACTTCTAAACCAGAAGCTAACTTTGTGAGAATAAGGAAATTATGTGACTGCTGCCATTTTTCTGGAACTTCTTTATGAGTCCCGGTTACTGACAATGACTCACACTGAGAAATCATGTATCTAAGTTCTATTAGCGTTTTAGGGCATGACTCCTTTTATTCTTATGTACTTGAATTATTTTAAATCTACTGAGTTTTCTTTTACTCTTTATAAATTGGTACCTCTTGTTCCAAAGATAGCTGAAACAGCTTTCTGAGCCATTGTAATTCTGAGAATTTCCTTAATCCTGACAATACTATGCCCTCCTTTCAAATTTAACCTTAATCATTTGATATTTGAGGCCAGATAATTATTTACTGGGGAGCGGAGACTGTCTTGAACTCATAGGCTGTTTAGCAGCATCCCTGGCCTTTGCCCAACAATGCCAGTGGCACATTCTCTCCACACCCCACCCCCAGTTATGACAACTGAATATGTCTTTAAACATTGCCCAGTTGAGGTCCTAGTTTCTGGAAATTTTCACAATCATGTATCAAAAATTTTTAGATTAAAATATAACCTTCCTTGGCATGTGCCCCTTGGTACCTCTAGGCTGGTTCATACTGATTTTTGCTATTACTCCATGTGTTTCGGTCATATGTGGACACCTTCCTCTGAGGGACTCAGACTCCCACATCTATAGTTTTAAGAATTTGTTTCTTGAATCTGACATCTTCCCTCCACAAAGAAAAAGTTGAACAATCCCAGAGCTTCTCAGATTACAAGACTAAGATGAAAATAGTGAAATTATGAGATAATACTCAGAAGTTCTCAAATGCTTCTTTAATTCCAGCACCTGTGCTATTCAGGGAATGGAAGAAACCAGCTAGTTTGCCTTGGGATTTTCCTTGCAAGCAATTTCCAAGAAATACTGTTTTACACCAGAAGTGAATTGCTTTTCTCTTGTGGTTTATTTCTAGCTCTTTTGCCAACGAAGTTTTTCTCTCCCCCTCCCCTTTAACTAGTACATCGCTAGATGTACCTTTTAGTAGTGTGTCCTTGTAATAAAGTCAACTGATCAAAACCCAGAGGGGAGGATTCTTTCAAATGTCCTTTGGAAAGAAAAAACAATCCACAAAGAGAAAGACAGCAATGTTCTTTTAGAAATTGCCTGCTGTGGCAAAAAGGAACACACAGGAAAAAAAAATTGATTCAAAAGGAATACAAAAGTCAGAATTCCTTCCAACACAGAAGGACAGGGGTACAAAACACTGGGAAGGTAAGGTCATGAGGCTTTCTGTTTACACACAAAGAGCTAGTCTAGCCATGCCCGGGAAGACAATCCATGGGTATCTTTTCCACCTACGTTCAGAGGACCTTCTTTCCATGAACACAACTTTCTAAAAGTATCCAACACAAATTCTTCCCCACATATTCTCAGGAAGTTTCCTCTGTCAACCCCAGATTGTATTTTATACCTGCCAGTAGCCACTGGGCCAATGGTTTTCAAACTTTTGTATGCCTAAGAATCATCACAAAAGATTGTTTAAAATGTAGCATTCTGGGAGGTACCCACCAGAGCTTTATTATGTGTTAGCTGGGGACTAAAAACTCTCAGTTTAACAGTCAGTATGGGTGATTCTGATGCATGATTTAGAAACAGCGTTCCAGGTATCTCAGGGTGAAACTGGGAAAACCCTGATAATGGGGCTTGGTCATATGGCCACAAAATTTGTTTTATTATGGCATTCAGTATTTCTGTCTCCAAGAACAATGTTGGGGCAAAGGGAAAACTTTCCCTTTACCCTCTGAAGGTTTGCTGAAAAATCAACTGACAAAAGGCAAATTAATAGGAGAAAACGCATACAAAATTTGATTTTCACATGCATAGCATGAAAAAATTGTAGGAGAATGATTATTCAATAGCCTAAGGGGTACAGATGTTTATGTACCCTTCTTCATAGGGAAAGAAGAGATGGAGAAAATGTGGCAATTTAAGGGGTAGTATATGGTTTTGGGGGGGATTCAATGGGCCTAGAGAACATACAATGGCCTGGGACAAAGTCTGTTGGGCCTACAGAGCAGATAACAATTTGTGATAAAGGTCTGTCCAGGTGTGCTGATGGATGTTAGTGTTTCTTCCTGAAATATGAGTTAAGTTAATGAAAACTCGGGGAAAGCAACTGTGTTATTCTTCAACAGGTTCAGGTTCTAGATAAATAAGGGAACTTCAAAGAACTTCATCTTGTGCTTTGGGGGAGACGGAGGACTGAGAGGCAGGAGTAGGAGCAGGAGCAAGGTCAGCATGACCTTGAAGTTGTTTCTTCAGTTCACCAGGTCAAAGTGCAAATTTTGGTGTATTGGTTTCCAAGCCCCAACATTCCCCTGAAACGTTCCTAGAAGTTTCACACATTAAAAGCTGAAGTGGTGGCGATGTGGAGAGAAAAATCGAGTTAGCCTAATGGCAAAGGATCCTGTTAAACTAATCTCTCATTTCTTGAAATAGGCCAGTTCAATTAAACATTTGTGACTCATTTTAGAAAATGGAATTGCAGATGGGATCTCAAAGCTAGGCCTCTATATATGATGCAGGCAAACAAATCTTTTAAAAGAGGCATTTTTATGGAAACAGAAGAAAATCAAACATTAATGTCTGGAGTAGTCTATAAATTGGTTTCTTCTAGAATCCGAAGGGCAATGAGCTGAGAAGACCAGTGGCAATATAGCAGATTTTCCTAGATTGTACTCTGTGCATAAAGTTTGTCCAAATATAAGCTGTTGTAGTGGTTTTTCTTGAAAGCTAAGTTGACTGGCTTCATCTTGCAGGGCCTTAGGAAAAACGCAGTTTTAATTTTAAGTGATTCCAAATTAGAAGGGTATGAGAAAAATTTAAAACATTAATCTGGAGAGTTGTAGCCAGTATTGCAGAAAACTAAAAATTTAGGATTCAGTCTAGAAAATAAAAAAATAAAACCTCAAAAACAATAAACAGGGCTAGAATTTGATAACAGGTATACTATAGTATTTTTCTGAAAGATAATTTTTCTCTCTTTAGTCTTCCCATTTCTACCAAAGATAAATCATAATAAGACTAATTTGTTTGAAAAATAAGTTTAGTTTTTGACCTGATTATTTATATAAATTTAGTAAGCATGGTGATTGACTATATAGGACTTTTTTTTAAGTTGGCTTTGCTGGAACTTTTTCATAAGGAACCTCACAGTAGACCTTAAAAAATCCTCTGAAGACTTAGAGCCATGCCAAGGGCTTGTCATCAGACTCTGCCTATAAGACCTTTGTGAATTAGGTGAATCCCTCTCTTCTCAAGTTCTTTAAACTATCTTGAGGTTCCTAGGCCTGTCAGAAAGTGACATTCTTTACTCCCCACAAGGTTAGGAAACCTGTAAGGGAACCAGGCCAGTCTTTCCACCAAGGAAATGGGCTTTGGCTCCAGAAAGTCAACCTAAGTTCTTTAAAGTTGTCTGGTCATATCTGAAGAAATGATATTCCAGTCAAAGTCTTGGTAATATAACCAGTGTTTTCTATTGTGTCCTGTTACCAAAAAAAATTCTCATTGAACTTATGCAGTAATTATATTACCTTAAAACAGAAAAACTCACAGTTTCCAAATTTTGAAGTGGTCAGATAGAGAAAAAAGGTAAATGTTTCAAATTTGCTCACAAAAGAATACTTTACCAAATTGCTATAATGCTTAAGAGAAAAAAAAAACTTTCCTTAATTCTGGAAAACAATCATAAAAAAAATCAGCAGTTTAAAGTAAAAGAGTAATAAAAAATCATTTCAGTCCAATGTAATTAATTCTTATTCTACTTAATGTTTAACAATTTTATGAGTCCAGTTTTGTTTTATTGTTTTTTTCCATTTGAGTTCGAGAAATTTTTACCCAGTCCCATGATACAATCTCAAAGTTGTCAGAAATTGTATTTGTCAGAGTTTATTCCATCTTTTCCATGAACCCCCTTGAAGGTATAACACTTTTGGATTTCCAAAGTGTTTCCAGAAAAAAAGCATCTGAATAAAGCAATTAACTGTGGACAGCAAGACTTAAAATAGCCATGCTTAAAGATGGAATTGACACGAAAATTTGGTCATTTTTTGTGGCCTACCAGCAATTCAACATAATAATTATGACTGATAAAATATACCAGAGGATATCAGATTTTTAGAATTTTGGAGCACATATTAACAACACATTCATACAAATATAACTTGAATAAGGTTTTCTTATTTGTAAATGTTTGCTATAAATATAATTTAACATATCAAATAAGCCTGATTTGGCTTATTATTTTTTTTCATATGTCTCAGGGTCTCTTTGGAACTTCCCAGAATTAGTTTGAGGTCAAAAAAATTTAATTTGGAATTTGAAATTTGATTTTGGGAAATCTGTCATATATGTCAATGGTTTAAAATACTTCAAAAATAAGATCACAGGTCACCATAAAGTAATAGTCATTCATTTAGCCAAGTCTTATTTCATAAGATTTTAAAAAGCGAAATTCTTTACTCTTTGATAGAGAAGAGACTCAGTTTTCCAAATAATCAAAGGGACTAACAAAGACAGCATGAGACACACAGAATCTGTTTCTCTTTCTCTTCTTTCTCTCTCTTTCTACTGTTTACTCAAAAAGCGAACAAAAATATTTTTTTATTAATTCTACCAGAAAATCTTGTTTAAAAGAGAAAATCAAATTTTAGCTTTGTACTAGTGTACTTTTAATACTAAATCTAATTTTAACAAGACCCGATAAACAAATCCATCCAATTTCAGTCAGCTTTAACCACACAAGAGGACTTCCATAAAACTTTTATATCCTCTTACATTTTTTTATTCTCTTTCTTTCCCCAACTCTCTATATTCATTCAGTTTTACCTAGATCATTCTTATTAATACTTTATTCCTTCATTTTGAAATAATTTTTAAAGTATTCTGTAAACTAAACAAAGTTACTTTTTTCCTCAACGAAAGCATAGGACTTCAGGCTTTGTATAACTTTTCTCGCCAAAAATACATCTTGTTTTTCTTGTATACATTGCATACAGAATTATTTTCCTTATTTCTCGATGTTTTAATTGCAGGTATTTAAACCAATATTATTAATATTTTTATTTACCAAAGATTACTAGAGTCATAAGAACTGGAAAAGCACTTAGGCTTATTTATTTAATCTATGAGTACTTATTATTTAGAAGTTCATTTGGTACCATGTAGACAATGTACAAACACATTTCTAGACATATGCATACATTTAGACACAATGTACAACACACATATGTATATATGTATATGAAAGCCCACGGGGTTCAGTGTAAGACAGTAAAGCTTTAGACCTGAGAAGAACCTGCTCATACTCTTAGAGCTCCCTGAAGAAGACAAAGGATCCCAAAAACAAGGGAGTCAGTAGTGCCTTGTGTGTGTGTGTGTGTGTGTGTGTGTGTGTGTATGTGTGTGTTTGTTTCAAAGAGTCTCAGGGTTTCTAGAAGTGCCCTGTAGATCCCTTCATGTGGTATCAAAAGTGGCAAAAGGAAGGGGAAGCAAAAGTAACTGGTAGAACAAGTCTTAAAGGAGCCAATTTGGAGAGCTTTTAACCTTCCAAAAGAAGCCAATGAAATTTTACATTTTTCTCAGCAAAAATCATGCCAGCAAGAAAGGAAGTGAACAGAAGGACCAAACATATAATTAAAAAGGGGTTTCAGTCAACTGAAAAAAATTCCCATGGGAGAAATAAGATCCAAAAGAGAACAGAGAAGCTTTAATAAATGCAGTCTGAATATCAGATTTTAATTAAGCTGATTTTTGACTATAGAGATCTTTAAAAAAAAAAACTTTTCAAATTTCTCATTATCCAACTTCAAGCATGACGAAAATCCAATAGAACTTTGTTCTCCTTTCCTTTAAACCAAAGGTACCTACAAATGACTCAGAGTCAGACCAAGCAGCCTTTATGACTTTACCAAGGACACACAAGGAATCTCCAAAGAGGTGCAAAGAAGCGGTTCAGAGTCACCCCTGAAGTCAGCTAAAAGAAAAAACAAACTTAGATAACAGAAAAACAATAGCTATCCATGAGACGGAAAGGGATCAATAACAAATGGGTAAATCAATAGTCACATAAATATAAATTCAAAACAAACCATTAAAACTGGTTTTTTAAATGTAATGCTGTTATTTAACTTCAAAAGCATTTCAGCATTCTACAAACACAAAAAAATAACAGAATTTTGCAAACCATGTTTAAGTACAGAACGTTCTTGAACTTTCGTTGATGCAGTGGCTCTTCATCTTGCTGAAAATGAAGATTCTACAGTTTGCTTAAAAACAGTTTAAAAACTACCACACTTTACTTTTTCAAAAATCTAAACCCTTCTGATGCCAGCTGCTCCCCACCCAACCTTTTGCCACAGCTAAGAATGGCAGCAGGATACTATGCCAGTATTTGCAGAAACAAAACAACCTGAAGCTAAACAGCTGCCCGTCACAGTGTCAACATGTCCAGCACCACAGTGCATGCCCTGAGCTGCGGCACCTCCACCAGAAGGCATCGTCCCCCACGGCCTCAAGGCCAAGCAAGGAGCATCCAGAGTCAGTCTCAGTCGTTTTGTTCTTTTTACCAACTATAGATATGTACAGTTGATAACTCAAGATTTCCAGCCAATTACCATATAGTTGACACCACCTTACAATGTTTTTTTTTAAAGCCAGAAACATCTTTAGACGCCTTGTCACACCAACAGCAAAGTGCACAGAGTAAGGAGAACACAAAAGTGCCTTTTCATTTTGCACTTGATCTTAGCCAAAAGCAAAGGCTGAAAAAAAATTCCTTCTCATTTTAAAAATGCTTGGAAATATGTACAACTTTCATACGGTTTTAGGATGCTCCAGACACCCATGGCCACTTCATGTAAGCCAGTGACAATTTCCAGAACACTTTGAGAAGTTACAATATGATCATGATCAAGTTTTTAAATCAAACCTAATAAGGGCAATAGGCACTTCTCCAATAAGAGATGTGTCGGTTAAGGTGTTCACCTACTCTAGGGTATTCACAAGGAGACAGATAAACAGTTTTGTATTCATCCTCCTCTTCTTCCTCCTCATCGTCATCGTCCTCCTCGTCTTCTTTGACTTACTCTCCCTCCTTTTTCCAAGCAACTTTAGCAAGAGCCCTTGTGCCATCAAACTGTCCGTTAGATTTATAGCCACAACATCCTTGTGCTTCTCCTTCAGCTTTGCCGCCTTCGTGATGTAAGGCTGTTCCTCACTGTCACTTCAGTTATTCCACGTCTCATCCAGATTTTTGCCACATCTCCAAAAAAGATGCCAGAGTTTGTGGATGTGATGTTGGGGTGGAATTCTGAACACGTCAGAAAGAATGCAGACAGCAGACTTTTGGGGGCATAGAGTCCTTCTTCCTCCTTTAACTGGTCCATAATCCTTCCTTTCCCAATCATAGCATACTTTATACACCTTTGCCATTTTATCAAATTTAAATTTCTCTTTCCCAACATTGTCTTCCACCTCTCAGAGCACTCCTTGGAAAATTCTGCAAAATTGACAGGGACCTCTAGGTTTTTCTTCTTATATTCTTCTCTGAATGTCTTCACAAAGAAGGCATAAGCAGATAAACTGCCCTTTAGTTTCTTGGAGACAACTTTAGCCATTCTGCCTGTATTGTTCACTAATATGGGCAGTGCAGGGCATGACGCATGGCTCACTCCCCAGCCCCGCAATAGCTGCCTCCAGGAGAGCCTCAAATTAATTCTTACAAATGTTTCCCTTTTCTTCTAAGTTTAAAGGATTTACATTTCTAAGGAACTGAATCCCTGACCAGGAATCAAACTGGGGCTTCCATAATAACAATGTGGAGATCTAGCCATTAGGCTACAGACTTGAGTTCTGTCTTTGCAAATCCCTCAGAGGATCCAAAGCAGGCAGCTTGAGTATACAAAGGACTTTAACTTTGTTTTAAATCTGATTTCTACCCTTTTAAAAATCTTACCAAAGGAGTTTCTAAGCATATATTCCTTTTGTATCTTTTCATAGGTACCAATAAGATAGCTGTTTAAAATGAGAGCTCTCTAAAAAGCTTTCTTTAAAATATAACCAATGTATTTATTCCACAAGCAACTCAGGCCAATGAGCCTTTTTCGTGCATAGTCCTAGGGATAACTTTCCAGGGTTAGAATATCATCGATGTAAATGGTGTTTTAAAAATGGGCACAGACAATGTAACCTTCCGGATCCCCCAAAAAATTCACTTTCAGAAATAGGCTAAGATAGCAAAAGACTCTTATAGCCACAGATGGTTAAGGATGGTGTTTATGCATACGATGCCTCCAGTATTCCACAAATTTGTGAGGGGTCACCAATCACAGACCTGCTAATCCATAGCACTGGTAGACCCTCCTGGGATTGGACTTTTCCAGGACTAACCAGGAAATAAGAGTTAAGAAAATAAAAGCTCTTATGGAAGGGGCTTATTAAGGCAAACTTTCCTGAGAGCTTGGCGTGTTCAAACCAAAGAGTGCTGCTTAATATCTTACATGTCTTGTGGTTTCCAATATTTTTAGAATGGCCACTAGATGTGACCCAAAAATCATATCCCAAGTATGATGGAGACCAAGAGAGAGTGTTCCCACTTGGTCACAAGTCAAACTCTCAAAGACATAAAAAAAAAAAAGAGAGAGAGATAAACAACATTGAAAGACACAGACAAAAGACAAAAATAAGGGCTATTTCTGGTAGGAAAAAGATCAGACAATTTGAGTATTCATAGCAAAAACTATGTCAGAGTCACTAAACCTAAGACTAGTCTGTATAAATGCTTTACTCTCATTAATCTTCAATTTGGAAAATGAAAAATAGACAAACAGTGATTTTTTTTTTCTGTCAGCTGAACTGGATTCCACAGAGAGAGACCGGGAATCAGATTGGGATTCTGACTGGCAAGATTTTCTTACTTTTCTGCCAGCTTGTCAGGTCTTGAGTTCCCTTGACTTCCAGAAGAGCAGAGCAGTTTGAAATTATCCTGCTCTCCATGCTAAAACTGTAGGGGTGAACAGAAAATTTCATTTTCACCCTCTGAAGTTTTGTTGAAAAATCAACTGACAAACGGCAGATGAATACGAGAAAACACACATAAAATTTTATTTTAACATGCCATAGCACATGGGAATCATAAAATAAGGATTATGCAGTAACCCAGTGGGATACAAATGTTTACATGCCCTTCTTCATAGGGGAAGAAGGGATAGAAAAAATGTGGCAATTTGAGGAATAGTAAATGATTTTTAGGGAGATTCAATGGGCTTGGGACAAAGTCTATTGGGTCTGTTTTGTTTGTAACAAATGTGTGTCCAACATGTTGACAGACTTTAGTCTCTCTTCCTGTGACATGAATTAAATTAATGAAAACTCAGGGAATGCAATTGTGTTCTTCTTTGGAAGGTCTAGATTCTAGGCAGATAAGGGAACATCAGAGAACAACTTCATCCTGTGACTTAGGAGAGACAAGAAATTGTGAGACAGGAGTGGGAAGTTGGGAAAGTAAGAGAGACCTTGAGGCTGATCTTCAGTCCAGCATGTTAAAGTGCCTTGTTTTGGGGTATTGGTTTCTGAGCCTTAATAACACAATAGGCAGACAGACAATATAAAATTGTATCGCCAGAGTTTGTGTATCGACCCTTCCACAAAAGAGAAGAAAGATATAAAATTGTTTGTTGCTTGCCAGGAAATTTGTGCTTAGCAAGAATATGCTGTTAGACTAGTAAGCCTTAGTTTATGTGTATTCTAATATTTCTTTTCACAAAAAAATTGTGACCATAAGTACATATTTTGATGCCCTAATAAGCCATGAGATTTGAATATCTGAAAGGAGATGCAAACATCTTGCTGAAATTGTCCATAAACATCTGTCTACCTGCAAGCCCTATAAGACAGCCACTCCTTTACAGACCTAAGCCAGGAGCTGAGCTATCTGGTCACACTGATGGTTGTGTTCCCAATAGACCCTAGACAGGAGTTATCTGCCACTTCTGATTAGGCATTCTGTGTTGTCTCAGCAAGACAAGTTCTAGGTCATCCATCTCAAATGAGTGGCTGACTTTCACTTCTCTATAAACCTTGTTACTAAGTCCTAGGGACAACCCTGTATGAGCAGGTTTTCTCATTTCCAATGTATATGGGGCAGAGGTATCTAAGGAAAATCACATCTTTATTTTGAGCCCAAACCGATGTTGCTTTTACTCTTGTTCTACAAAAATAAATAAGAAAACACAAATAAGAAATTTCTTTCTTTTATGAATGAATAATATACAGAAACAAAAGTGCACAAATTATAAGTAATCAGCTGAATAAATTTTTACAAAGTTAAACATACCTATATAACCATCCTCCATATGAAGATACAGAATATCACGTGATCTCAGAAACCTCCTATACTCTTCCAATCACTGCATCTTCTGGAGTAGGGATAAGAACATGGTTTTGCATATTTTTGAATCTCATATAAAAAAAATCATGTTGTACATACTTTTTTGTGCCTGGAATCTTTCAAAACAAGTAGTTTTAAAACATGAATGCCAATCTGGTGCCCTCTGTTCTTCCAGGATACTAGCATTAATCAAACATCAGTAAAGATCATTAAAAGTGTTTAGTAGAGAAAAGCAATTGATCTACCTCTAAGAAAATGCTCTAAATTTTAGCAGAGCCTATAGCATGAAATTGGCAGACACTCACTGTAGATACCATTTCTGCCTTTCCATCCGAGAGTATGTTCACATCAAAGCCTACTGTGTGCCAAACCCCAGTGGGCTGTCGGCTCTGTGTTAGTATTATGGGTTAGAAAATGCATAGCTCATGAGCTTCAAGTCAGTGACAAGTTAAAAAAGAAAAGAAAAGGTATAGTTCACACCCCCCCAAAAAAATTCAGAATGTATCTGAAGAGGTCAGTATACAAAAGAAAGAAAGAAAGCTCAAGACATGTGTATATGTATTCACAGCTCTACACCATGTGGTCTAGACAATTAGAAAAAAAA
Organism: Cheirogaleus major; assembly: GCA_963574435.1. Lineage (NCBI taxonomy): Eukaryota > Metazoa > Chordata > Mammalia > Primates > Cheirogaleidae > Cheirogaleus > Cheirogaleus major. The sequence goes on from CAUYPO010118568.1 coordinate 31,816, forward strand.
GAACAAAAATGTACTACTTGAGTTATAGACAGTGATTCCTTGATTTACAGACAATAATCACAAAATGAATTTTAGAAGAAGAAGCCCAATGCAGGCTTTTTGCCAAAGTAAGATCACATGGAAGAGATGGCACTGAATCCTGTCCATTGCAGCCATTGCTGCAAAAGTTATGTTATTCATGGCACTAAGTGAGGAATAGGCAGCTCTGTAGGGAGCTCAGGATCGGGCAATCCTGGATGGGTACAAAAACAACTTATGGGGCCTAAAAGTAGGTCCCTGTTGACAAGAAAGAAAGAAAGGAAAGAAAGAAAAAGAAAGAAAGAAAGGAAAGAAAGAGAAAGAAAGAAAGAAAGAAAGAAAGAAAGAAAGAAAGAAAGAAAGAAAATAATGTCTTTTGCAGATATAATTGTTAAAAATCTTGAGACGAAATCATCCTGGAATCACCCTGAAAACATCCTGACTGGTGTTCTTACAAAAAGACAGGAGGACACAGAGAGATATATAAAGGGCAACAGAGAAAGGCTATGGGACAATAGAGGCAGAGACTGGAGTGATGAGTCGACAAGTCAAGGGATGCCCGGGATCGCTGGAAACCCCTAGAAGGTAGGAGGGAGACAGAGGACACTTCCTCTGAGCCTCCAGAAGAACCAACCCTGCCGACACCTTTGTTTCACACTTCTGGCCTGCTAAACCGTGAGGGAGTGAATTGAACCCATCCCATTTGTGGTCATTCGTATGGCAGCTCTAGGAAGCTAGTACAATCCCTGACCAACTAACCAAGCATTTGCCACCGTCCATAAGTCTGTGTATATTCTAACCTTGAGTTACTTCTCTTTTTGCACAAAGTGGATAATTAGGTCCACAGCCTAAAGCTCTACCATAAGGGAGAATTTCCCTTATCATCATTTTTCAAGGTGACCCCATAAACGTCTATCATAGCCGGTGTCTTGATACGATAAATTTGACATACTAAATCTAAAAACTTTTGTATATGGAAAGAGATCCTTAAGAAAATAAATAAAATAATAAAATAAATAAATAAAATATAAATAAATAAATAAATAATATATATATTATATATTATAATATATAATAAATAAATATAATAATAAATAAATAAAATAAAAAATAAATAAATAAAATAAACCAAGACGAAATATTCACCCAACATCCTGGCAAAGAATCGATGGCAAGAATATATAAAGGACATCTATAAGCTAACAGGAAATGGTCACACAAAAAGAATTGAAAAATGAACAAAATCCAGGAATAGCTATTTCCCAGAAGAGATAAAACATATGGCCAATAAACATATGAAGAGGTGCTCAATTTCCTTAGTGATTAATGAAATGAAGAAACAAAAATCAAGACCACAATGAGATACTGTTTTAAACCCAATCGATTGCCAAGTTAAAAAAGTCTAAAGCCACCCAATACTGGAAAGGTTGTGGATCAATAGATTGGCTTATATATTGCTGGTGGGAACCTAAATTTGTTCAGCCACTTTGAAAAACAATCTGGCATTATCTCCTAAAGTTGGAGATTCATGTACTCTACGATGAGTAATTGTACTCTTAGGCATATACTTAAAATAAATTATCACCCATGCAATTAGGAGACACATATAAGAATGTCCATGGAAGCATTCCTGTTTGAAATAGCAAAAACTTAGAAAAAAATTCACATGCCTAGTGACAGGAGAACAGATAAATCGCGGTACATTTATATAATAAAATACCTTACTGCAAAGAAAATGAACATAGATGAATGCTAGAAATGTAATTTGAGTAAAAAGTAAGTTCTCGAAGATTACATAGGCCACAAAACCCTTTAAAAAAGTTACAAACAGCTAAAACTACCCATTATGTGCTTAAAGAAATATTTATATTGTGGGAAAGTCTAGCTCCAAAAAGCAAAGGGAAGGCCAACACAAGTTGCAAGGTAGTGGTTACTTCTGGTTGGGAGAGGCAGGGTACAAGACAAGGGAGGATGATGTAGGTGGATGTTTTCTATTACGAATGTTCTCATTGCCATGCTGGGTGGTGTGTATGCAGCACAAACCAACTGTTTCACAAACCAATTGTTTCACAACCAATTTATTGTTTCACAAACCAATTGTTCACCAAACAGATAGGTAAGTAAACAAATAAAAAGAAGGCTATACCTGGACCAAGGATAAGAGTGTCGTGGACAAAGATCTTAAGGTCAATTACCTTTTAGGCACCTGGCATTAGAAACACAACCACTGGATCTTTTTTTTATTGTGCAGAGATGTTTCTGATTGAGTCAGCATTAAAATTCTAAATATTCCATTAAATATGTTATCAATGATTTTATTTATTACTTCTTTTAAAAATTATAGCACCATAGCATGAGATGATTTGAGCTCCCCTAGGTTAATCAAGCCAGGAATTATATATTTTATATAAGAAATGGTCACCAGTGGATGGAGGTATGTGGTATGGAGGGTTGGGTGGAGAAAGGAGGTATATCAGAATTACTTGGAAACCTTTCTCAAAGTACAAATGCCTCTTGGTTAAGAACCATGGATACAAAAGAAGGTAGAGAAAGGCCATTAGAGAAGGGCCCTTAGATCTTTCCCCAAGATCTCCATTTTCCTAATGCTCCAATCTTTTTCCTTTTAGGCACCTATGGTGGGTTGAACAGTGTCCCCAAGTTCTCCAACTTTTGCAATGAACTTTTTCTTTAATTTACAAACTAAGCAATGCCAGCCACATTCTTCGTATAGGTGAGAAATCTAGAGCCTTCTCAAATGTTCTCGTGGTTTGCTGTAAAGGGGCCGTTGGTTCTAGATGCTCATGTTTTCCTAGATGCCAAATTCCTGCTTTTGTAGGATTCAGAATTCCCTATTCACTGTCTCCTTTTCTGTGTCCTCACTCCGCTGTACGGGCCCATCCCTGGACTTGTTTTCTCTTTATTCACCCCAAATCCCACCAGTATAAATCCATAGTGCTGTACCCCCACGCAGTAGGAACCCAATAAACAAGTGTGTAATGAATGAGTGATTGAATGAATGCAAAGACTTTTATTAAGTGCTACTTATTTTATCTATATACTTATTTTATCTATATGGAAAGTGGAGGTTACTAACCCTAGAGCTCAGGACAGGAAACAACTTAAAATGGATCCTAGATGTCTCTTTTCCGAGCTCCTGGACCATCCCCCGCGGGAGGTTTCTCACAAGACTTTCTCTTCAGGTCACACTTTTGGGATTTTATTGGGGTCTCTTTCCCCTTCTCTTTCAGATCCCATCATATCCCCATGAGTTAGTTACATTCATTAGTATCCCCACATGAAAATGGAGAAACTGAGGCCCTGCTTCATGGAGCTGGTAAGTACAGTGCTGGACTGTCACTCAGGCAGTCTGTCTCCTGAGCTTGTGGCTCTAATTCATTAGTAATACAATCTCCAGCAGATTCTAACACGATATAACAACGTTTTCATACCACCCAACAGTAAAGAACTAGAGCCGTCTCGTAAAAAAGTGTAGAAGTGCTTATGGACCCATCGTTTTAAAGTTTCTTTTTAAAATGCTTTGAAACACTTACTACCTTGAATTTTCAAGGTCTTCCAAGTTCATGATTATCAGCTCCCAAATGCCAGAAGAAAAGATGATTCATTGCTGCCCAGATTAAAATGCAACGGGTTCTTACTGAAAACAGTCCCCAGTTAGTTGATGACTAAATCTAACTGCCACATAGAATATGTCCTTTTATTTTTAGGAGCTTCTGGAAATAAAGATATCTAGGTACAAACTCGGTACAAGCTCTCAGTGGGCTTCGCCAGACAGCATAACTGAAGCGTTTTATTTTGAGTAGAAAGAACTCGCTTTGCAGCCTACAAATGGTCACACGGTTTGCTTTCATACCACGTTGCCTCGTCTGCGGTCATTATTTCCTTCTAAAGCACACAGACAGAAGCTTTTGCTTGCATGAGGGAAACTTTTCCAAACTCCTGTTTCCTTTCCCCACTACATTTCACAGTAAAACAACATATATATATATATTTTTTTTACATCTCGAGTTACATTTCCTCTTTCTACAACTATTTTAGTATTTCCAGGATTTGAACCCACACACACATGCACACACACACACACACACACACACACACCAGCCACCATCTCTTCGGAGCTCATGATTTCTCTGTTTTGAAGTTTTTTCCTCAACTCCTATAAAAATGGTGTCCTTAGAGCATTAAGTCCAGTAGGCTGTTTACAATTATTTAACGCCGGGTCATTCTTTTTTGACTTAGAACAGTTTTAAGAGTATCTAGTATCCTTGATGTTGATGTTGTGAAACTTCTAATGACCACAGGATTCAGAATTGAATCTCTCTAAGTGCCCATCAATACATGAGTGGATTAATAAACTGTGGTATATGGATACCATGGAATGCTACTCAACTACAAAAAACAATGGTGATCTAGCACCTCTTGTATTATCCTGGATAGAACTTGAGCCCATCATTCGAAGTGAGGTATCACAAGGATGGAAAAACAAGCACCACATGGACTCACCATCAAACTGGTATGAACTGATCAACACTAAGGTGCTCACATGGTAGTAATATTCACTGGGTGCTGGTCAGGTGGGTTGGGGGCTAAACTCACAACTAATGGAGGTGGAGCTCACTGTATGGGGGAAGGGCACGCTTGTAGCCCTGGCTTGGGCGAGGCAAAGGCATTCATTACATGTAACCAAAATGTTTATACCCCCATAATATTCTGAAAAAAAACAAAAAAGAAAGAAGGAATTGGGTCCCTCTAGGCAATGTGTATGTTGTATATATTGTCGATATTGAAAAAAAAAAGCTTGGCCAAAACACTAACCTTGTGATGCATGGTGACATATGCCACCCTATTAAAACAATGCTGACTGGGGTCCACTGAACTGATTTCATGACTCATCATGAGTGGTGGCCCACCCTTTGAAATGTGGCATTTCTGGATGGTGGCTTTCAACCCGGGTTGAATGTGAGAATTACTTGTGGAACTTTCTGGTAGTCCAGGACTCACATAGGACCTATGAGATCAGAATATTCAGGGGGTCGTGAGGAAAGTTTCTGAAACTTTTCATTCGATAGGTTTGGGAGTACAAATGGATTGGGCAAGTGACAAAAACACCAGGAGGCTCCTCTGTCACTGAGAAGTGAGATGAGTGAAGTTCAGGGGTGGATCTGGGTTTTGCGGGGCTGGAAGCTTGTATATTAATAATTTTGGAGTTCTTTTTAGGAAAAATGATACAAAATTAGGTAAGACGAGACATATTTTTGTAGCATGAGAAAATAAACCATGACAAATTAACTACCAATTTTAAAAAGCTGACAAATCCCACAAACACAAAAATTCATTAAAATAATATTTTTATGATTAATAATTGGTTTCCTACATAGCTCTTTAACACTTTCTAGTTTACATGTATTAGATTCCTACTAATTTGATTTATATTTAGAGAGAATAGAATGACTGTTTGGCCTTTCCTTTAGTACGGTTGGCTGAAGTTTATTTTTTACTGATGACAGTTGAGAATTTTCTTCCAGCTTCATGACTTGTTAGTGGAAATGTAGAGTAAATGTTTTTGGTTTATTGTCTGAATTAGTTTGTTAGGGCGGCTATAACAAAACAGTACAGACTGGATGACTTATACAACAGAAATTTATTTTCACAAAATTCTGGAGTCTAGAAGTCCAAGTTCAAGGTGTTGGCAGGTTTGGTTTCTTCTAAGGCCCCTCCCGTTGGCTGACAGATGGCCGCCTTCCCATTGTGACCTCACATGGCTGTTCCTCTGTCTGTGTTGTTTTTGTCCTAATCTCCCCTCATTGGAAGGACACCAGTTATACCGGATTAGGGCCCACTTAAAGGCCCCATTTTAATTTAATTACCTCTTTAAAGAGTACCCCATTGGACAATGAGCAGCAAATTGCAAAAATGTGACAAGGCCAAGGGGCCCAGGTAGTGTATTGGGTAGAGAAGTGGCCAGGAAGGTAAGGGTTAATGTAGCAGGGTTTGTTTTGTATAGACTCCCTTGGCCTCAACTTTCCATTCTTAATGATAAGAATATTGTTTTATTCTAGAATAGGGAGGACGTTTTTCACATGGGAATTTCATCTCTTGTTCTTCAGAAATAGCATGTAGGGCAGAATGATCTTATATCTGATGTTTTTTAAGTGTCTTTAACTTAAATATATCAGAGTGGCATATTTGGAGGCTGTAGATTTTTCTTTCCTTTTTTTTTTTTTTTTTTTTGAGACAAAGTCTCACTCTGTTGCCCGGGCTAGAGTGCCGTGGTGTCAGCCTCGCTCACAGCAATCTCGAAATCCTGGGCTCAAGCGATCCTCCTGCCTCAGCCTCCCGAGTAGCTGGGACTACAGGCACGTGCCACCATGCCCGGCTCATTTTTTCTATATATCTTTAGTTGTTTGGCTAATTTCTTTCTATTTTTTGTAGAGACGGGGTCT